>JAQZBX010051502.1:0-19371 GCA_029593785.1 Cabassous unicinctus | reverse complement strand
TTCCACTGTCTGGGAAACTGGTCTGCTGTGTGTCACAGGGGAGAGCCTTGCCCTCTCTGGGCCTATTTCCCCACTGTAAGGTTGGATGACATTGGGTGTATTGGAAAGAGTCTGATCGTGATCTGAGATCTGAAGCAGCAGAGAACGGAGGGGATGGTGTAATGGATAGGGCATCAAGGCAGGCACAGGCTGGACTTGAACCCAGGGCTTGCAGAGGGAAAGCAGGTCTGGCCAGATGCTCCACAGCAGTGGCCCCACGGGACGGGGGCTGAAGGGGTGAGAAGTGTAATGGCAGGGGCAACAGAACAGCATGGCCATCACCACCACCCTTGAACCGAGCAAGCCCCGGGCTAAGCATTTGACCTGCAGTATCTCCTTTCCTCCTCCCCACAGCATCACAGAGGACACTGAGAAGTGAAGTGATTTGCCTAATGCAACCCAGCAAGTTGAGCAGTTGGGCCTCGACATCAGGTCTGTGTCCCCAGAACCTGCATGCCATCCTGTAGGCAGTGACCCCCCCACACACACACCCCGCCACTCCTGGCCCTGTGCATGGCATGCCATAGGACATGCTCAATGCTCGATTTCCATAACAGTGACTGCAACTAACATTCTCAGAGGTTTCCCAGGTGCCAGGCCCTGTGCAGATGACTCAGGTTGAGTCACCAACATCCTCGCAGGTGGGGACATTGTCCCATTTCACTGATGGGGCAACTGAGGCTCAGAGAGGTCAGGTCACCTGTCCAGGGCTGCACAGCTGAAATGGCAGGTCTGGGATTTGAGCCCGTGGGTCCAAAGCTCACATCCTTAACCCCTGCACCATACCACCTCTTCTGAGGAAGGATTTCTGCTGGATTTTATTCCAGTGAATCAGTTTTTTTGAGACTTGGTCTGAGCCAGGCACCGTGCTAAGCACTTTACATACATTAATAAATATATTTCCGCACAGTAACCCTAAAATAGGCCCCTGTTGCTGTTTCCATTTTACAGATGGGGAGACTGAGGCACCAGAGGAACCAAGAGGTGACTCCTTGTTGCCCTAGTCTGCACCCCCTCACCTAGGCCCCAAAAGTCCCCCTTTAAGGACAGGGGGACACTCACCTCAGCACTTCGGCTCCTGGCTTCCATGGTGTTGCCGGGAGTCACTCGGACCCCAGGCTCCTGCCTCCTCTCTCCCTTCTGCTGCAAGACCAGCTTCAGTTCTGCATGGAGCAGCTGCCTCTGAACCTGCAGGGGACAGGGATGGAGGCTTGAGGCAAAGAGAGGATGAGGGGTGGAGGCCAGGCATAGATCGGGAGTTCAAGGTGGGCATCAGAAGGGGACAAACACCCCCCACCCCACCGTTCTCTCACCACTGCCTGGGCGCAGGTACCCCCGCCGAGCAGGAGCTCAGCCCGGGATGTTGCACAGCCTTCTGCGGGGCTCGTGTCCTTCCTCTGAGGTCTTGCTGCCTGCCAGGGAGAAACCAGACATGAGGCTTCTGACAGGCCAGGGAGGGGCAGGGAGGGGCATGTGGCATCAGCCAGTGCTCACCTCTGGGTCACCTCCAGGTCCTCGGGCCTCCTGGGTCCAGGGCTCTAACAAGAATAACATGAATAGCATTATCGGCTAACACCCACTGAGTGCTTCCTGAGTGCCAGGCGTGGTGCCTGATCCTTCTGTCAGTATCCTATCTTCTTAATGCAGGTGGGTAAACTGAGGCTCAGAAGACCTTTACCCAAGGTGACTCAGCTGGACAACAAACAGCAAAGCTAAAACTGACTCCTAGGCCCGTCTGACGGCAAAGCCCGTGCCCCTGACCACTGTTGCCAACCAAGGGGGCCGAATTCACTCTAATTCTAACCACTCGTGTGTAGTCCCGGTGGGTAAATCACCTCCCTCTCTGTACTTCAGTCTCCTCATCTATGAAATGGGGAGAATGAGAGCACCTACCTCACAGGGCTGTTGTGAGGGTCCACATGCTAAGCACATGCCAAGCACTTTAAAAGTATTCACCACGAAAAAAGTATTCGCTGTTATCATCAGCAGCATCATAATCACTAAGAACTTCCTACGGCACTGACCTTGTGCCTATACCAAATACCTACAGGCGTCTTCACATGTGAATCTCAAAACAGCCTTGTGAAGTCAGTGCTGTTTTTGAGCCCATTACAAGGAGACAGTGAAGCTTGGAAAGGGGACGTCACCTTCCCAAGTCACAATTGTCTGAGCCAAGACTTGAACATGTCTGAAAGCTTCAGCCCCTTTTACAGAGAATAATGCGGCTCCTTCGAAGGAGAACACTAGTAATGAATGGGTATTGAGTGGTGACAATTTGCCAAGTCCTGTGCCAAGGCCGGCTGTACCTTCTACCTCATGGCAGGAAACCCTATCTCCATTTTACAGAGGAGGAAACAGGCTCAGAGAGGTCAAGAGACTTGCTCAAGGTCACACAGTGAGAAGGAAGCAGAGCTGGGATTCACATACTGCCTCCTGCCAGGCCCTTCTGGGAAGGTGGGATGGACCCTGCCCCCCACCTCCCACAGCTCTGCCCTCCCAGCCCCCACCTGGCATGCCTTCCCGCCAACCCCTGCTCCTCAGGGAAAGGTCAGGCCTCATGTGGCACATTCCCTCAAACAATGGCCCGTCTGCTGTGCCCAGTTGAATTCCGCCCCTGCCCACCCACCCCCAGTCGCACAATGGCCCTTCATGGCCCACCCCCACCAGCCAGGACAGAGGACACAGAGACCCCTGCAATGCTCCCACTGTACCTACTCCACTGGCTGGCCCCCATAGCATCTGAAGGCTCCTCTCTGGGTCTCCTGGGGGTCCTGGTATCTGTGTCCCTCCTTCTGACCCCCCAGCCCCTCCAAGCAGGAAGCAGGGCTCTCCTGAGCCTGCTCCCTTTTCTGGGGTGTTTCCTCTGTATTGGGCCCTGTGCTTGAACCCAAGGGCCTTAAAACCACCCTGGCTGTGGTGGCTGTTATAGGAGGAAACTTAGGCTCAGAGAGGGGAAGTGACCTGCCCAGGATCACACAGCCAAGAAGGGGGAGAGCAAGGGCCCATGCCCTTGACCCGTACTTAACTTGCACTGGAGGCTCTGGGTGCTGGGGGAGGCCCAAGTAGCCAAAGCTTCTGGGGCAGGAGCTGGGTTGGACAGGAGGGGCCGGGGTGCCAGAAACAGGTCTTTTTAGAGGGACCTCGTTGGTGCCAGCCTTGGGCTGGGCAGGCACTTTACAAACGAGGCCTCATGGGAAGGAAGGGTTAGGACCCCATTTTACTCATGGGTAAATGAGGATTCAGAGCAGGAAGTCATAGTGGCAGAGTCGAGACTTTAACCTAGGTCCGAATGCTAACTCTGAGTCCCTTAACCAGGACCATGACACAACATAGCATCCTGAGGTTGGAAGCAGACTGGTACTTGTAGGTGGGGGGTGGAGGGGCATCTCCTGGGCCCCAGGTCCTGGCTCAGGCAGCGAGGGCCATACCAAGAGCCTGGCACAGGAGGCTCAGCCAGGGCGGGGGCAAGAGAGAGTGCCCTCCTTCCTCAGCCCTGCCCGGGATGGCTGCCCAGGCCCAGGTTATATTTAGCCCTTCCTGAGCCACGTACCCAGCTCCTGGGGTGGGGTGGGGGCAGCTTCCGAAGGAAACCCACCCCACCCCGGGTACTCTCTGTTCCCAGCTCTGCCCATCCCACTGGGCAGGGGAGGAGTGGGACTACTGCCTGGGATGTCCCTGGCTTGTGTTGGAAGATCTAATGGGCCCCCCTGGTGAATCAGGGCCAGACAGGGCCTCCAGATGCCTCACGTGGTTACTGCGGCTGACCTGGTACATGCCTGAGCTCCCAGAATTCCCTGAGCCCTCTTTTCTTGAGCATTGACTATGCTAAGATCCTTCCCTGCCTTGGCTCACAAAACCCTCGCTGGACCTCTCTGGGGCAGGTACACTTAGACACCCATTTAAGATGCCACTCAGGCCCTTCAGAGTGGCTGGGAGGTGAGGGGTTGGGGTTAGGGCCCTGAGCCCTGCAGCTGGGCTGGGGCCTGCTGAGGAACCCCAAGCTTTGCCGTCCTCATCCTTCTCTCCCTGGCGCTGCCACCAACCTCATGTGGGAATTCTCCCTCAGCCTGGGCTTCCCCAACCACCAGTGATCAGGGAGTGTTGTGTCGACCTGGCACGTTCCAGGCCCCTGGACTTCCCCTCACGGAGCCTCAGTTTCCTCACCTGTAAAATGGCACCAATAACAGGGAACAGCAGACATAAGGTGCTTAGAATATTCCCAGTATATCAATTAATGTAAACTAGTCTCTGATAGCAGCAGGGTATGTATGTGGGGGGGGGGGGCGGGGGGGTCCTGTGCATCTCACAGTGTCTCATATCCAACCTTTGCCCCTCAGTGACCCCCACTCTCCCACTGCCAAAGGAGAACTTCAGGTGAGGGACAAAATGCAGCTCCAGCCCACGCCTCCCATCAACAAAATCTGCAGCCACCTCCCCATCCACCCTGTTCCAGGGGCTAGAAACCTCCCCACCCCAGGTATCTGCTCAGCTCTTTACAAGCAGCAAATTATTACTTTCATGCCAGCCCTGGGAGGTGGCCTCTGTCCACCCGTTTTAAAGAAGGGAAAGCAGAGGTGCAAAGGGTGGAGTAATTTGCCCAAGGCCACCCAGCCAGAAAGAATGGGGCAGCTGGGATTTGAACCCAGAGTCTGGCTCCAGAGTGTGCCTTTAACTCCTGCACCACACTGCCTCTTGAGCCCCAGGCACCCTCCCAGCACCTCCCAGGACCCTGGGTCTCCTGCCCACTGCTCCTCAGCCCGGCTCAGGAGGGGACTGGCCGGCGGGTCCTTACCGCTGGCCTCCAGACACCTCGGTGATCTCCCGGTCTGTCTGCTCTGCCCCAGCCCCAGCTGGGGGGGAAAAGGAATGGGGAGGGGGAGGAGGGGGAGACCCCAGCCATTGGCTGCCGAGGTGTGATGTCATCAGAGGGTGGGCAGTGGGGAAACAAACATCCCCCTCTCCCAGCTACATCCATCCGCAAAGGGGTGGGGAGCCAGGAGACAGCTGCCCTTCCTTTGCCCAGGCTGAGTCCTCCACCATGAGTCCTGCTTCAGGGATTTGCACGTTGCTACCCCCACTTGGAGACTCAGCACTCTCTGCCCCCACCCCCACCCCCAATCTCCTGGCTTCCTGACCTAGGCCTGTTCTGCTGGTTCCTGGGGACCCTACACTCCTTCCACTCCCTCTCCCAGTCAATTGGGTCAAATCCCATCTCAGCCACTTCCTGTCTGTGTGACCTTGAATAAGTCACAGCATCTCTCTGGGCCTTAGTTTCTTCATCTCTAAAATGGGGATAGTAAGAGTGCCCACCTCCTGGGGTTGTTGTGAGGATTAAATTTACAACAGTGCCTGGTCCACAGAGCTACTTCTAAGTAGTTTGTGTAATTGCTATTCACACAAATTAGAGAGCCAGCTGGGTTTGTCAGGCTTTGGGCCTGAGTGAGACAGGGCATGGGGGGAGCCCTGCTTTTATGTTTATAATGGTGCTGCTATTTGGGGGGACACTCTGTTCCTGGGAGCAAGGGTGCAAGGTGGGCTCCTTATGCCCAGGAGGTGGGGGAGCTGGGCTCCAACTCCAGTTCTGCTGGGTCCCAGAGACCCCACTACACTCTTCTGTCCCCTCCATTTCAAGGAGGCTCAGGGATTGTAAGTGACTCGCCCAAGGTCACTCACGGCAGTTGACTCGCAGCTCTGGGATCTGAACCCAGACCTGTACAACTCTCAAAGCAAAGCCACCAGCCTCACCCCATTGCCCAGCCCCGGCCCCGTGCCCCCAGCCTGCCCTGACTCACCAGGCCCCAGGGGACGGCACAGGGAGCACAGGTACCCCCACATGCCCCTCACGCCCACCGGCTGATGTCTCGGCTGCTCTGGGCACTCTGAGCCCAGGGCTGGGGCCAGGGTTGGGACGAGGCTGGGGGATTACCCCCAAAGCACGAGTCAGCAGCTTCTGCCCCATTGTCCAGCCAGGCGCAGGCACCAGGCCCTCACCTCAGTAGGCGCCCTCTCCCCTGCACCAGCTCAACTGGCGCCTCTGCGGGCCTTTCCCCCAACCCATACTCAGCAGTTGGGGTCTACTCCCAAGGGCATGGGACCAGGAACAGGTTGGCAGGATCCCAGAATGCTAAGGGCCTCTCCACTTCTCCCCAAAATGCCCCCTGCCCACTTGCTGCCACTGGGAAGGCCGGAATGTGCTGAGCTCTGGGAAATGCCTTCCACTCCTGGCAGCGAACAAGTGTTGGGGTGTGGCCAGAACTCAGGCTGAACCCTCCTCCCAGGAGGGATGGAAGGGGCAGTGTGGCCAGGGGCTGCCAATGGGCCTGAGGAGACCCTCACCCCATCACAGGCTCGCTCTCTCTCGCTCTCTCTCGCTCTCTCATTGATTCATTCAAACATTCACTTGTTCATTTATTCATTCAACAATCACAAGTCCTTGTTTGGTAGCTTTACTGGACTCTGGAGACAGACAGACCTAAATCCACCCTATGGGGGCAGGATCAAGAAAGGATTCCTGAAGGAGGTGACATCTGAGCCAAAATCCAAAGGTTGAGGAGGAAGGAGCCAAAGAAAAGGGTCAGGAAGGGGACTCCAGGCAGAGGGAACAAGATGGGCAAAGAACCAGAGGTGAGAACGGGATGAGTCCTTTATCCAATGTCAACAAACATTCGGTGAGCACCTGGTCTTATGCCCAGGCCCGTGCTGGATGGTGTCGGGGACACAGTGTGACTGAGACAGCTGAGCCTTTCTCAGGGTTCACAGTCCAACTAGAAGATAAACCCAGAATGGTCAGGCTTGTGATGGGAGAACCACAGGCAGAGAGGTTAGGCCTTGATGGGGGAGGCTGGGGGCTGGGGAGCCCAGGAGAGGTCCCTGCCCCAGCCTAGGAAGGCCGGTCAGAGAGGGCTTCCTGGAAGAGGGGACACCTGAGCTGAGATTTGAATGACCCAATAAAGCTAGGAAAAAGAAGAGGGAAGGGAACAGTTTTATGGGCAGAGGGAGCAGCCTGTGCAAAGGGCCTGAATCCAGAGAGAGCTCAACACGTATGAAATGCCCAGGATCTGTGGACTGTGCCCTCATAGGGCCAGACATGCCCCTTCCTTAGCATCTCTTTCACCAGCTATTCACAGACTCCTCCTCTCTTGCCAACCCTGTGCTGGGCGGTGCTAGGGACACAGCAGTGACGATGGCTGTGCCCTCACTGTACTCACAGTCCAGGGGGAAAGACAGACACTAAAGAAGTGATCAAAGAAACGAGTGTATAATTACATGTTGAGCCAAGTGCCATGAGAGATGGACCCCAGTCCATAAGCAGGGCCTGACACTCTGGCACTATTGGGAAGGTCAGGAGGGACTCCCCAGAGGAAGTGATGTTTGAGCTGGCACCTGAAGGATGCTTAGGAGTTAATACAAAGCCGTGGGTAGTGGATGAAGAAGAGTGGGTTTCAGGAAGCGGGAACAGCCCGTGCAAAGGCCCTGAGGTAGGAGGGCACATTGGGGAAGTTGGGAGTGGTTAACCTGGGGCCCAGAGGTCTCTTTGTCTCAGAGAGCAGACATATTTGCTTCTTCTGAATCTTTGGGGAAAAGCATTCAGTCTCTCTTGCCATTAAGTATGATGTTAGCTGTAAGTTTTTTGTAGATGCCCTTTATCAGGTTAAGGAACTCCCTTCCATTCCTAGTTTGCTGTGAGTTTTTGCCATGAATAGTATGTCTCTCTCTCTCTGCCTCTCATTCCTTGTCTCTGGGTCTCTCTCTGGTTCTACCGTTGTTTCTGTCTTTTCTTTTTTTCCCTCATTCTCTCTGTCTGTTTTTCTCTTTCGCTGTTTCTCTCTTTGTCCCTGTCTGTGTCTCTCTCTGTGCCTCTGTCTCACTTTCCCTCACCCGAGGGGGTGTGGCCATGAGAAGCCGAGTTTAGGGGCTGGCATCAGTGTCCTGGTTCCGGCCACCTCAGTAAACACAGGACATCCTGTGGGGCTGGAAGAGGAGGTGGAAGCGTCTCCTTGGGGCCCACTCTCCCGCCCCATCTGAGCCAAGCAGGCCCCACCCAGTCCAGCCAAGACCTCACCCTTCATGCCCACTCCTGCTCCCCTGCCCATCCCTCTGAGCGCCAGTCTCAGAGGCCCAGCAGCTTCCTGGAGGCCTTCCCGTGGGTGTCCCCCTGCCCCTTCCACCCACTGTGTCCCTCCTGGCCTCAGCATCAACCCCAGACCTGCTTCTCCTCCCAATCCCCGTCTCAGGGGTGGCCCCGCCGTCCCCCGGTCCTGTGGCTGGAGTCCTGGGCCTCGTCCTGGACCTCTCCTCCTTCCTCCCGTCAATCCCACAGCCTGTCCACTTGCCTTCCTCTTTCCCTCCCCATGGCTAGCCCTGGTCCCTCTCCAGCCTCCCCTCTGAGCTCCTGGCCTCCAGGCTCGCCCCGACCACACCGTCATGGCAGTCAGAGCACTCCTACTCTGTGGCTCCCCAGTGCCTTTGGAGTCAAGTCCTGGGCCTGGTGTGCCCTGGCCCCGGCCAGCCCTGCAGCCCTATCACTTACCACTGCCCGCCCCGCCCCAGGCAAACCCAGCTGCTCACGGGTCCTCACCTCCCAGCCTTGCACATGCCGTTCCTTCTGCCTGGAACACATTCCCCCCACTGGCTCCAGCTGCCCGCCTCCTCCTCACGCTTCAGGCCTCAGCTGGGAAGTCACCTTCTCCTGGCCTGGAAGCCCTCTCGTAGGCTGACTCCCCCAGGCTGGGCCAAATGCCCCTATTATAGGATTTTAGGGCACAGTGGGACCCTTTCCTCTCTCAGTACTCATCATTGCAGCAATTTAATTTGGGCAACTATTTACTAAGAATAGCCGACATTTATCTAGCGTCCATGATGTGCCCAGCCTTATGAACCCCTCTGTTTCTCAGCACAACAGCCCTGCGAGGTGGGTACAGTCACTCTTCTGTTTCAAAGATGAGGACCTCGAGGCCCAGAGCAGCTGCTCAGTAAATGTTCACTGAATGGATGGCTGGGACAGGTGGAAGGGGAACCTTGGAAAGGTCAATTCTGAGGGCCCAGGGCATGGAGAGACGTGGTCAGAGTTGCCTTTTCATCATGCCTGACACACAGTAAGCACTGGATAAATCTTTGCTGAATGAGGGAAGGCTGGAAGAGGAGGGGAGGGAGGGGAGGAGGAAGGGAAAGGAGGCAAAGGACAGCTCCTCAGTTCTCCCAGGTATCCGGGGAGAGGAGAGTGTGACAGGGGTCTCTGTGGCTACCCAAGGAGGGCCTGGGGGGGGAGGCGGTGGCAGAAACACACAGAGGCCCTGTGAAAAGCTGCAGCAGCCCAGGGCTGGCAGCTAAGCCAGGAATGATGTGGGCTCTGGAATCTGCTGGCCGAGGTGACCGGAGTGGCCTCCTGGGGCCGAGCCTGAGGGCGGAGTGGCACAGTGGAGCCAGGGGGCTGCACAACCATCCAATCCAGGGATCAGAGATGGGGAGCAGGGGGCAGGTCCTCGGCCATGAGCCCTTCATAAGCCTGCGGGCACCAGGGGGAGGGGACCAGGGCCGAGCTAGGCCATATGGTGCCTTTGTGCAAAAGAGAGACCCCTTCCTCAAGGCACTTGACCTCCATCTGGTGGAAAGCTGTAGTAATATGTAAATTGATGGTGCCTGCGAGGTGCGTGTGTGGCAGCCCCTTAAATATGGAGCCCAAGTGCACAACCTGTGCAACTGTACACAGAGGTCCTGGGGAGAGAGGGGGCATTGCTGACGGAGGCAGTGCAGGGGGAGGGGGGAGTGTCGTTGGCAGAGGGGCAGGCAGGCTGCATCAGTAGGTATCAAAGACCCCCCCAATATAGCATCAGAAACAGGCCCTCGGGGTGTTGTAAACAGAGGGCATTGCTGACCCTAGCCTGGGGGACTCCCTGACCACTGGACAGATCTCCAGGTGACACACAGACCCGCAGACTGGGCACCAGGGGGCATTGCTGAGCTCAGCCCAGGCTCCCAAGGTCTGGACAAAACCGAGCCCCGGTCTCACTGCCCGGAGGTCCGAATCAGGCGCCTCGCAGTCCCCCAGCCTGGGCACCAGCTCCCTTTGGCCCATTTCCTGCCCCCTCCCTCACCAGCGTCTTCCACTTCCAGATATGGGCACAACTTCCTCTGCTCCTCCAGGAAGCTCCACTCTGCCCGCCCCTTCCCGCCCGCGGGGCCGGCCCGCAGCTCCCCGCTTCCCCCAGCTCCACCCCAGCTTGGGCGTCCCTGAAGCTTCCGGCCGGAGGGAGGGCACTGGGGGCCAACGGTTTTGGTGTTTCCCCGCGGGCGCATCCCCCCGTCGAGGCCCAGCCGGACCCTCGGGTCCAGCCGTCTCCCCCTCCTTCGCCCCCCGCCCCCACCGCCGCCGGGCAGGACGCGGCCTGGGGCCCGTGCCAGGCCTCTGAGTGTGCGGGGCCCCGCCCAGCCCGGCCGTGGAATGCGGCTGGACCGCGGGGGCGGCCGCAGACACCGTCACCCGGGCAGTCAGGCAGGTGGCCCCAGCTCGCCTGGGCCTGGGTTTCTTCTGGAAAGACTGCAGGACTGCGAGTCCCTCGGGGTGGTTGGGTCCAGCCACCAAGCCTAGTGACTTTATTTCGGAGACAGCCTCCAAGTTGCCCTGTCACCTGCCCAAAGAGAGATTTGAGGCGGGAAGTGGGTTTTATTTTTTAAAACTGGCTGGAGTCTCCCTTTCTTTTGCCATTTTCCTGGAGAGCTGGTTGTCCTTGCTCCTTGGAGAGGCTCCGTGGAGCCTCTGGACTTCCTGCTCTGATTTCTGAGCCACTCTGAAAGCTCCCTTTTGCCCCCCAAAGATGAACAGACTCCAGGGGAGGACTAGATTTCATTTTAAAAAGTGGTCGGTGTCCCCTCCTCCCCCAAAATATATGCACACACAGGCACATCAGGGCACCCTGGCTGAGTGCGTGCGGGGAAGCTGGTCCTGAGGACCCGTTAGTCAAACCAGAGAGACCTAGTTGGTCCCCTTCTCAGCCCAATAAAGCAGTAAAGTGCATGGTTTGAAACCCACCTCCTCAAGTGATGACTTCTCAGACCCTCAGTTTTCTCATCTGTAAAGTGGAGATAAAAATATCCATCCTATGGGGTTGTTATGAGGATTAAATTAGTTAACACACGGTAAGTACTTAGAACTGTGCCAGACACACAGTACTCAATACATGTCAGACCTTCTTATCTCACCCTTGCATTAGCCCAGAGAAATAAACACACAGACTGGAGATTTCCCGGGACCGGTTTTAATTTAAAAAAACTGGTTGGAGTCTCTTCCCATATCAGGGAAGGAATAGTCAAGGCTAGGACCCCCAAGGAATTCAGCTCAGCATGGGGCCTGATCCAATCATGTTCCAGTCATCAGGCCCCATCATTTCAGCACTAGGGGCAAATTCCAGACGCCCCCACCAGCCCTAAGACCAGAAGACAGATGTGAAGCTGCCCAGGGCTGGATTCTGTCTCGCCACAAACTGGCCCACGCTCCTCTCTTTGTACTAGAGAAGTCAGTTGTGTCTTTCCTAGGAGAATTGGTCCAGCCACCAGGCTCAGCTTGCACGCCAGACAACTATCCCATCCCCGGGGATCAGCGCCCCGGCCCAGGTGGCCGCTCCAGGGCCTGTGTGCCCACCAGCACATCCATGAGGTAGTCCAGCTCGGCCTCATCCAACTCTGGAGC
The DNA here is from genome assembly GCA_029593785.1 of Cabassous unicinctus. Taxonomy (NCBI): domain Eukaryota; kingdom Metazoa; phylum Chordata; class Mammalia; order Cingulata; family Chlamyphoridae; genus Cabassous; species Cabassous unicinctus. The sequence goes on along the minus strand of JAQZBX010051502.1, from coordinate 7,646 downwards.
TTCCCCCTTGCCTGGCCCATCTACAGGGCCAGGTTTGAAGCCCTCAGAGGCTGGTGCCCAAAGTTCACTGTCATACATGGAGGTGTCGATGTCCTCAAAGAGGCCCTCGAGCCCATCGTCCAGCAGACAGCCAGTGGCTGGGCCCAGCAGGTCCAAGGCACCCAGGCCAGTTGGGGCTCCCCCAGTGAGGTGGCCTGGTGGCCCCTCATCCGCCAGGGGCTGGGGGGCCTGGCTCAGGCCTTCAATGTGGCTGAGGTCTTCCAAGAGGCTGGACATAGAGGCTGAGAGGGCAGCATCTGAGCTGGCCAGCAGGCTGTCGGCCACGCTGGGAACTGCGGGGGGGCTGGGCACAGGGGGCAGGGCAACGGTGGACGCCATGGATGCCTGGATGCGCCTCAGTGTGTTCACCACCAGTACCAAGTGCCGAAGGTCCGGCTCACTCTGCCGCAGGCTGTGGTGGAGTTTGAGCACCGAGAGGTCAAAGAGAGAGCTGGAGGCCACAGCCGGGGGTGCCTGCGCCACTGCTGCGTGGCCAGGATCCAACCACCAGGCGTCAACTGTCAAGGCTTCCTTCTCCTCCTCCCGCTTGCGCTTCAGGCCCTTGCTCAGCATCATCTGCAGGGAGGAAGAGGACCATTCAGTTATGGAAAGCAAACGTCAAGAGTTCAAACCTCAACACTGATAACTGCTGTCCATGTGATCATGGGCAAGTCATTTTACCTCTTTGAGCCTAGGGTTCCTCAGGAAACCTTTAAGATATGGTGGTAATAGAATCTACCCCAAGTTGTTTTAAGGATTAAATGAGATAATAAACCAAAAAGCAATAGTGCCGGTACATAAGTACTCTTTTTTTTTTTTTTTATTCTCTTTATTTTTATTTTTTTATTTATTTTTTACCAGGAGGCCCTGGGGATCGAACCCGGGTCCCTCCATATGGGAGACAGATGTCCAACCATTTGAGCCACATCCATCCCCCCATAAGTACTCTTAATAAGTACTCTTAGTTATAACTATTATTAATTTCTTCATTCAACCATGTGAAACGGCCAAGATTCAACCTTTTTTTTTAACCTACAAATGTGCTGTTTCACATAGTTCAATCTAGTATTTACTGAGTGTCTACTATGTGTGAGACGATAAATAAGCAAATACAGGAAAATTACAGACAGTGCTAGAAAGACACTAAAAGATTCTGGGGGCTGGTCAGGGAAGGCTCCTCTGAGGAGTCAGCCATGGGACGAATTGGGGAAAGCATTCTGGGAAGGGGGAACAAGAACAAAGGCAAAGAAAGGCCCAGATGCTAGATGAGCCTGGACTGAAAAATGCCAGCTGTGATTGGTCCACAGAGAGTGTGCTATGGTAGGAATGAGGTGGGGGCCATGCGCAGAGGCCAGGTCACAAGGGACAAGGTAAGGAGTTTGGATTTTGTTGTGAGTATGGTGGGCAGGGTGCCATGAACAGGATCTGAGGACGAGGATAATGGGGGACCCCCACCCATTCTGGAGTAGAAGGTGGTGGTAGACATGGAAGGAAGTTGGCCAATTCAGGATGTATTTGGGAGGCAGAGTGGACGGGGCTTGACAGGAAACCCTGACCAGGTCGGGGGTCACTGAGAGAAGTCTGAGGACCCACACACACCCTCCTCGAATTGGGGTAGGCGGTCCTGGGAATTCTGGAGCTCTGGCCCAACCTGCTTTTTTGATCCAGGCAGCCCTGACCTTAAGAGTGACCCCCACCCTACTCAAGATTGGGTCCTCTCCCCTTTCCCCACAGACCCCCGAATCCGGAACCCGCAAGAATTTAGCCCGTACCTCCGACCTCGCCCCTCGGCGCCCTCTAGCGGCTACCAGTCCGGCATTCCCCTGGGGATTCCGGCCCTCTCACCCCAGGACCCTTTACAATTGTCCCGCGCCCCGGCTCTCATTTCTGTCTGCCGCCCGGGGTCGTGGGCCCGGGATCCCCGGCGGACTGTTCTGCCCTCCCAGTCTCCCGCTCGCTTCCGGCAGGCAGTGGAGGCGGCTCCTCCAGAAGCGGTGGCGGCGGCGGGGGCGGGTGAGTCACACAGCCGGAGCCAGAGAGCCGGCGCCTCCGCCCCCCTCCCGGGCTGCGGCGTGATTCACCCGGCCCGGCCCGGCGGACGGCACGTAAAGGCCGGCACGTCTCGATCCCGGGCAGCCCCGGTGGGCACCTGCCGGACCTGGGGATCGAACTCGCCAAGGGACCCCGCCGGCCGCTTCTGTCCCCCGGCCCCTTCTCTCCATTTACATACCCAATTCACAAGCTGCCAATCAGAAAGAAGAGGGAGACAACCGCAGCCAATCAGGAAGCGGCGGCAGCATTGCTCGCTCACTCTCCTCCAGCAGCCGGCGCCTGGGTAGTGAGACGCAGTTCTGACTCCGGCTCACGATTCCAGACTCTTGACTCCCCTTAGGTCCCGCCCACTCCTGTGGAGGCCCCACCCTCCACGTCACGGATTGGCCCTGGGCGGTGATGGGAGGAGCCTAGCAGGTTGGAAGGGAGGGGAGGTTGGTTTCAGGGCGCATGCCTCGTGCTGTCCAAGTGAAGGAAGGGTGCCGGCCAGTGGCTCCGAGGGAAGCTAGTGTCTCATAGTGCAGGCACCTCACATCTACCCATGCACCTGCCGGACCCAGCAGTTGAGCTTCTTACCCACGCAGCCCCAACAGGGATCTGCACTCTAGGCCAGATACGTGTGGGTCAAATCCTAACTCAGTCCATTCATGACCTTGGAAAAATGCTTGACCTCTCTGAGCCGCACAGAGTCTATTAGATAGGGCTCCTCTTTCCTCTTACCTGCCTCCTGAGGGATGTGAAAATTGAAATAAGATCGTACCTGTAAGAACACTACACCAGACTTAGCAAATGGTGGACAGCTAGACTCGATTGTGGTTAGAAAGGGGAGGGAAGATGCCTGGAGTCGCATTCCGGGATGAAATTCCCAAGTAACTGTGTGACCTTAGGCAAATATTTTAACTTTTTAGGGTCTCAATTTCCTCATCTCTAAAACGAGGGAAAATAAGAGCGTTTGACTCAGGATTGTTTTGAGGATTAAATAAAATAATTCGTGTTAAATGCTCAAAGCAACATGTCCTTTTGTTAGTAATAGCTGTTGTAAACAGCACAGGCTTTTCATTCACAGTTAGGGGACACGCGGGCATGGGCTAGAGGTAGGCAGGAGTTTAATTCTTGTCCCAGAAACTGACAATGGGACTTATCTTTTTCAGGTGGCTCATTTGCAAACATTTCTGGGGCTGTGGGAAGGAGCTTTATCAATAAAGTTCTTGGCCAAAGTAAGCCCTCAAAAAGCCTGCTGACTATGGTAGTTGATTCAGGCAGGGATTATGAATGGATGCTGAAACCTTTGGATGGAAGGTTGGTGGGGAACAGGATCCTGAGGGGCTTCAAAACATCACCCCACAGGTAATTTGCTAACCGCCAAGGGGAAAATATCCTTTGATGATGGAGAGATCTGGCACTCCCCACCTTGACCATGTGATGAAACTCTGGATCCCCAATAGTGGACCACACCAACACTGGGTGCCCCCTGAGAGGACTCACTAGAAAGTACACATTTCCTCTGATGTCTCCCTGTTAAATCGCATAAACAGCATCTCATGAAGCCTCTAGACCCAATTTCCAGCTGATAGGAAATAGAGAAGAAAAAATTAAACACGAACACAGACAACTCCAGAATGTAGGACATTCTACTGCCTATGCGGGCTGATCGGCCAAAAAATTCAATGTCAAGAAAACACAAAAATGGAACCAGGGAGAAATGTTCCAGAATAAATGGTACTATGTAATTTATTTATTACAACCAAATTAGTATATGAATCTTCATTGGATCCTGATTTGAGGAAAAAAGTTAAGGATATTCTTGGGGGAAATTAGGGGAATTTGAATTTGACTGAATATTAGGTGATATAATAGAATTGTGTTAATTTTCTTAGGTAGGAAACAGTAGTATGGTTTGTAGGTTAAAGTCCTTACTCTTAAAACTAAACCTGCTGAACTATTAGTGGGTAGAATGTCAGGACGTCTGCAATTTACTCTCCACTGGTTCAGCCAAAAGTGTGTGTGTGTGTGTGTGTGTGTGTGTGTAGATAAAGCAATTTGAGCAGAATGTTAGCAATTATTAAATATAGAGATATAGGTGGGAGGGTATTCAGGTGTGTTCAGTATACTTTTTTCTTCATCTTTACTGTGTGCTTGAAATTTTTCATATTGAAAAGAGGGTAACAGGCTAATTAGAACCAGGCCCCTACCAGGCAAATACACATAATTTACCTCCACAAGGATTTTTGTGGCCTGGGGAAAAAGAGGCTCCGAGTCTCCAAGCGGCTAGCTCCAGGTCACACACTGAAGAAGAGCTCATGAGTCATTTGATTTACATGTATTTATTGAACACCAATTAGTTGTGGGCACTGTTGTAGGCACCGGGGTATATCACATAGCCTCTCCTCTCATGGAAGGGGCAGGGGGAGTGAGAGAAAATTAATATTTAAAAATGCATCCATTTATTAATAAATATTCATGTACTGAGCACCAACTGTATGCCAGACACTGAAGATACAGCAGTGAAATTATAGATAAAAATCCCTGGTGAAAGGAGGTGGGCAATAAACAATAAGGCATCGTGCCTTAGAAGGTATAGTGCAAAGGAAAAGAATAAAGCCAAGTGGGAGGAGACTAATGAAAACGTGTGCAGCTTTAGATATGGTGGGGGCAGCGGTGGGGGTCTCGGAAGAGGTGGCCTTTGAGCAGAGACCTGATCAATGAGAATGAGCGCTGGGAGCAAAGCTCTGGCAGAAGAGGGTTCTGGGCAGAGGCCCTGAGGTGGGAGCGTGTGGTACGTTTGCTGGGCAGCAAGTCCATTATAGCCTGGCTGTGAGCTGTAGGGCAGGAAGTCAGAGAAGCTACCAGGACTTTTCGGCCACTCGAAGATCCTTTGATTTTTGAGTCGGATGAGAAGACCCTGGAAGATGAGTAAGTTTGGGAGGAGATTTTCCTCTCTATTGTTCAGTGACTTGAAGGAAATAAAATAGAACCGGGGTAACAGAGAGGCCTAAGGAGAGCTTCCTGTAGCCAAGAGGGTCCGGAAGGGCCTCCCTGAGGAGGTGACACTGAAGCGGCGACCAGAAAGTGGAGAAGGGGCCAGAAATTCAAAGGACTGGGGGAAGGGAAAAGGAGAGGCCGGGCCTTGGGAAACGAAACCTGAAGCGAAGCCACCAGGCCTGGCAGGCCCGGGGAGGAGCCTCCGCCCGCTGGGGCGGTGGGGGCGGGTGGGGAAGAGGAAAGGCTGGGGGCACCCCGCCCCCAACCGGCCACCCCGCCCGGCCTCGGCAGATGGAGGAGGCGCGGGAGCAGCTCTGGGCCGCGGCCGCCCGGCCCCGGGCGGAAGGGCGGGCCGGTGGGCGGGGCCAGCCCGTGGCCACGCCCAGGGACGCCGCAGGCCCATCCCCCACCGCAGGACCGAGGGGCGGGGCCGGCTCAGGGAACGTGGACTCTGCCCTCAGGGACCAGGTTCCTTCTGCAGGGCCGGCCTTTCCACTTCACGTGCCAGTTCTTCAACAGGTGCGACATTAGGGGAGGATCTGGACCTCTCTCGACCTCAATTTATTTATCCTGAAAGTGGGGTTGTTGCTCATACCGACCTCACTGTGGTACTAACAAGCTAACATGATTCCCCTACATTATAGGGCAGCCCAAGACAGCCTATTAAAAGGTGTCAGGTCAAATCCCTCCTCTGCTCAACACCTTCCCATGGCTTCCATCTCACTAAAGTCCTCCCTCAAGACCCTACATAATTTGTCCCCTTCACCTCTCTCATCTCACTTCCTGGTACTCTCCCCCTGTTGACCCAGCCTCCTCACTGTCCCAGCCTCCTGGCTCTCTCACACACTCCACTTACTCTCTGACCTCAGGGCCTTTGCACTGGCTGTTCCCTCGCCTGGCTCCTTCCCCTAGAGATCCACACAGCTCACTCTTCACCTCCTTCAGGTCTTTACTCATTTGTCACCTTGTCAGTGAGGTCGTCTCCAGTCATCCCTTCTAAATGGCAACACCCCATCACCCCCCATCACCTCCCTCTATTTTTCTACACAGCACTTATCACCATCTGACAGACTGTGTATTTTACTTATTTAGCATGTTTATTTCAGTCTCCCCCAACTCTAAGGCTTCATGAGGGCAGGAATTGTCTTTTATTCATGTGTCTAGAAGAATGCCAGGCACGCAATAGGCACTCAATAAAACTGAACGATCATTGGGATCTTTGGTGTGCATCAGGCCCCTGCACACTTTACTTGCATGGTCACTGTGAATGTCAGAGCTACTTCGTGAAGCAGGTATTACTTCAAGTGGTGTGAGGAAGGGCAAGGAAGGGTGTGGTTGGAGCAGAGGCATGAGAGGGGAGTGGGAGATGGTATAGGAGAGTTGGGAGAGTCATGTTCTCTCCCTCAGTTTCCAGTCAAGCAGGAAGCAAACCATACACAGGTCAATTAAGAATTTCAGAAAGGGTAAGTGCTATGAAGAAAAGCAAACAGAATAATATGATGGCGTGGTGGTGGCCCTGGACATGTTGTGATGGGAAGGGCAGGGAAGACCTCTCTGAGAAGGGGACATTTGGATTGGTGATTTGGGGAAAGGGTCTTCTGGTGGGTAGGAGCTTGGGTTCAAAGGAGGCTCCTCGGAGTTGAGCGAAGGAGGGGAGAATATGAAAGAAGTTGTCAGCAGCAAGGTCAAGGCTGCAGTGAGGAGTGGGGGTTTTATTCCGGTGAGAGGTCACTGCAGGGTTTAAGTAGGAGGAAGATGATTTCGTTTGCAGACCTTGGTGTGTGTGGCGTCTTGGGAGCCCCTTGACCATTTCCTTCTCTCTGGATTGGCACCCTGCTGTTCAGGTTACCCCTCGACTTTCAGTTGGATGCAATGCCCTCCTCAGGACGGAGAAATCTGGCTTCAAGCCAGAAAGCACAGATACAACCTCCCTCCTTCCTCTGCCTGTGGACTGCGCCCAGGTGTTTGCAACCCTTCCAGAAAAGTCCCCAGTGCTGTGTAAACTCACCTGCTGTGCCTCTTAAAGGTCTTTGTGAAGGCATAGCCAGTTCACTGATCTATCAGTGTACTGCCTGTCCCTCTGCCCCTCATTCTGGATAGCCTGGGCTTGCACATCCCCAAAAATTAAGTGTTAGCATCCCACCTTTTACCTTGGTTCTACTTCCTTGGCCAACACAGCCTTTTAAAAAAATCTGCTTTTAGTGCTGGGGGTCTTTGGGCATTTTCTTTCCCCTATGAGCTTCAGCAGCACATTTCATACAATGAAAGGCTTTTAAGTACCAGAGCCCTACCCTGTCACACTTCGCATGACTCACTTTCTCTCCTGTGCCCACCTATGTGCTGAGTCCAGCTGGCTGGGGGCCCTAAATTTACCAAGTGGCAACCTAAATGCAGTAGTCAAGAACCCAGGCTCTGGAGCCAGACTGAGTTTGAGTCCTGGCTCCCTGGTCCTCCCCATCTTCCTAGCTGTGTGACCTTGAGCAAATGACTTGCCTTCTCTAAACCTCAGTTTCCTCCTATGTGATAAATAGTACCTACATCTATATAATCCTTGGGAGAATTAAATGGCTTCC
>JAQZBX010051501.1:0-19368 GCA_029593785.1 Cabassous unicinctus | reverse complement strand
TTTTAAAAAACCATTCCTGTTGTATTTTGGCTACACCGCATGGTGTGGGAATGTATCTCATTAAAACTGCTTAAAAAACTAATAAAGAATAGTGCAGGAATAGCCAGAAATAGCAGCTATGTATAGCAGGGCAAATGGACTTTTCTTCAATTGAATTATTTATTATTAAATCTGTATAAAATTGATTTGAAATAAAAAGAGAGGTTTGGAGGAAATACACAAAATGTGAGATATGGACTAAAGTTATTAACCATATTTTCATGATGCTCTTGCCTAGTTTGTAACAAATGAAATACCAAAAAGCAAGGAGTTCGTGGAGGTAGAATTTTGTGATACCTGTATAATGTTTATTTTGTAAGTTTCTGACTTTTATTATGCACATAATGTGGCTGTATGCAGAAGTATGAATTGTAGATATCAATATAAAATTGACTTACAAAAAGAGGGTGTTGATATTCACACACAAATGTTTTGGATTTGCCTATTTCTCTATTTAGGTCTTCCATGTTTTGCTCTTCAATTTTGGAGGCTGTGCTTATGGATGCATCAAAATGGAAGGCTGTAACCTGCAGAAGGGACCATGCCTCCCTTGACCATTATGTGCCACTCTGCCTGACATCGAGGGAAGAGTCAAGATGGGACTTGTGTCCTTGTTCAGCCTACAGATGTTCTTTACTTCTTGGTGGTGCATAAAGCATTTACATGCCAATGGAACAGAGTTTAAGGTTGGGGACTAGGTGTCCTGTTGTTCTGATGGAGCTTGTCTGATACTTTTCAACCTTCCTTTTCACTGTAAGAATAACTTTCATTTTATTTCACATGCTTTCAAAGAAGTAGAATATGACCTAACACCATTTATTTACATATAGGTAACCACATCAGAATCCCTCCATGCATGCGAAAATCTCAAAGAATTATGAGACTAATCAGAGATGCATTCAGTGAAAGAACAACTAGAGTTTGCTATCATTAGGGAGAGATTCATAAATTAATTCAGAGAGATCTCCTCTAAATTAATCAAAAGTGGGCATATTCAAATATTAAAAACCCGAGAAAACATTTGGATCTAGCTTATCATTATTCTCCCAGTAAGTGTAGTTACCATTTTTTCATTAGTTTTTAAAAAGTGTACAGAAATTTTTGGACCCACTGCCTTCACCAGTGAATGAAATCCTGGAGGCCTTCTCATGTTTCAAGACTGCACTTTTCAGAGGGCCTAAGTAAACGCCTTAAATTTTCATGTAGAGGGTACTGAACTTTTGAGTAATGCACTCATTCTTAGGAAAAACATTATATTCAAATGATATTAGAAATTTAAGTGTCATTTTCAAAGTTTGCATTTTGCCAGGCAACCTGAAAATGGTTTTTCTACTTGAAAAACGCCAAATATGTACATGAAAAAATATCATCAAGAGCTTTTTCCTGAGTAGAGTCCATATCATATATTTAATGTCATTTTCTCTAACCCAGACTATTATTATTTTTCAAAGTATATTTTTATTATAGAAGGTGAACTAAGAAAAGAAAATTATACATATTGTAAGACTCCACATACAACAGCCTTCCATCAACACACCATAGCATGATGGAACTTTGTTACAGATTATGAGATATTATCATCAGACTATGACCACTAAGCTTGGTCCAGAGCACATATTTGGAACACATTTTGCACTGTCTGCCATTATCAACATATAATTCTTGATGTGGATATAACATGTGTTTCATGGCTTCTCATGTGTTTCCTACTTTTCCCCAAAATCATCAATTTGACTCTGGGATTATTCATAATACATCTATATTTGGACCAGTATGTCTAAACCAAATTAGGGATTCATGACCCTGTTACTAGGAAGAGATCCTTTTAGAATACACTCTTGTGTGTTCTATTCAGCCTGGTCATGAGTAGGAGAATCCTAACTCCCTGCCTCCCCACACCAAAACAGTGATCAGTGGATACGTTCAAGCCACACTCTCAGGGCATCCACACAGTGGGGGAGGGGCAAGCGAAATAGCAATACCGGAGAACCAGTGCCACCAGGTGACCGCTTTTCACTGGACCCACATAGAACATGTGGATCGTGCTCCTACCGGTTTCAGCCGCCTCTACCAGGAGCTATTTTGGAACCAAGGACCTACAGGCTTATTTAGCATGCCTTGGATAGGCTTTCCAACCCTGGGTAAGTACAGATTTATCTGGTCTCACGTGGGATTGAAGAGACTGCCTCCCCATTGTGGTGTAAACGTTTCTCATTTTTGTGGTCATTCTTCTTTGAACCTTGGCTGACTGAGATCTGAAGGGGGCCTTTTGCATACAAGGGGGTTTTCCTAGTAATCTTATTAGGATTGAATACTAGTTTAATTCACCCCTCTTATGAGTCTACCTTGACTCCTGGTAGTTATTTGCATTTCCTTGAGAGTGGTTATGACCTAGCATAAGAGCCATGGTAGCCTTGTTCTGGGTATACTGAACAAAAGCAGTAATCCATTGTTCAGATTGAGTATTGAAGGCTGTAATGACCTTGTACATAATCTGTTATGTCCTTCTGGACACTTTTCTCCATGTTCCTTCTCATTCTGTCATCCCTCCACTCCCCTACTGGCTTTTTCTTTGCTTGCTCTGATGCTTATGGAAACAGTGGTGTGATGATCAGGATTCTGTAAGTTTCTTCATGGAAAATAAACTCCTGTTTTGAATTGGCCCAGGACTGCAGGGTGGGCACATCATTTTACTTTTGCTCATTCTCATCATAGTCATTAATTAAAATAGTCCATCTTGGTCCATAATATTTTATCTGGGGTACTGTTGTAAAAGATTTTGAGAAAAAGTAGGGATTGACCAAGGGTTATCTGCTTTAATTCATTCCAATAAGATGCGAAGAAATCCCAAATAAGAATTTGATCATCCAGAATTAATGATGGTGTAAATGAAAATGTAATAACTAAACTAGTTATTAATGTCATTCTTACAGATTATTTGATCCAATAGTTAGGGCTGTAATATACAGAACAGAATTATGTCATCATTGACTTCAATGATGTCAGAATTATTAGTAACATTTAAATGTTTCTTCCTCTACAGGGTATTATGTATCATGGATTATATGACATCTAAGCTGGCCTTATACTCTACTCTCTGTCTCTCTAATTTTTTTTTGAAAATACATTTTTATTCTATTAGGTATGTATCATCAAGTAGTGTTCAACTGGAAAATATTTGTTCACAGAATTATTTACAATCCTAAAATAAACAACATTTATTAATACCTCCAATCCTCTCAGACTGATTGGTAAATTCTTAGGTAGTTCACAAGCTCATGTGTAGGAGACAATTTTTCTAAAGTTTATGTTTCTCTTGAAACAAATTTCACCCTGAATTTAGTAGTTATTTTCATTTTATTTTTGTTATTATTAGAGCAGTGGTTTACTGAAAATTCTTACAGAAAATAGAGAATTTTCATATATCCCCCATTTATTTGCCTGAGAAATGGTGCCCACTTGGTTCCATGAGAGGAATGGGGTCAGGGTGGACACACCAGTGATGACCTTGCAAGAAGGTTTTGTTGTCTAAGTCTCATGCCAGGTCTCCATGACCCTAATGCACACAGGTCTCTGTGGTACTGCCCCAAAATTGGTTTCTTGGGTGATTTTAGGGAAGGGGAGGTGTGGATGCTGTCAATAGTGTTGATTGTGGTTTTGCCAGGAGCTCCACAGGAACCCAGGGGGCGTAAAGGTAGCCTTCACCCCAACCTACACACCAGGAATCTGGGCAACCAGTGCTGTGTTTGTGCCTGGTCTGCCCTGAGGATGTCTATTAGAAGTCACATCTTCTAAGCCAGGCTCACAGGCATCTGCCATGTTCCCCACCCCACCCCAGTGTGGGCCATCTGCTGCCTGGCAGAGACTCTCACCAGCCAAGGGACACAGTGGAAGCTGGCAGCCATAGTACGGCAGTCCCATGGCACTCCAGGCTTACTGGATGATCCCTTACACTCTCTTTTAAAATTTGTAATTTCTTTCTAACTCATTTCCTTTTTGTTTTTCAATTTTATTTTAAAGGTCTTATTAGCTGCATTAAAAAGAAACATTCTTTTTAAGGTTTAGGTAGACCACATGGCATGGGAAAATATCTCAATAAAATGGCCTCAAAACTGATAAATATTACTGCAAGAATAGCCAGAATAGCTGCTGTATATATCAGGGAAAATGGCAAGATTGTGAAGGTAGGCATTTATGTGTGAATTTTTGTGTCTGGTTTTTGTTGATAATTTTATGGAAGTAATGAAACTGCTTTAATAATGATTGAATTGATGAACACAAAGCTCTTTGATTACAGCAAATACCATGGACTGTACACTTTGCCTCAGTTGACTTCTTTATGATTAAGTCTCTATACAATTGATTTGTAGGAAAAAAATACAGTGGTTTGGGGAAAATACACCCGATGGGAGATAGGGCTGACAGTAGTTAAATTTTCATAATGCTCCTGCCTAGGTTTTAACAACTGTTTCACCACAAACCCAGGAGTTGGTGGAGGCTGCTGCATGGGGCACCTGTACGAAGGTACACATGCTTACTTAGAAAGTCCCAGCTTTTATTATACACATAATTTTGCTGTATGTTCAGGTATGAATTGTACACTTCAATAAAATATATTTTTCCAAACAGAGGGTGTTGATAGTCACACATGAAAGTCTTGTATTTGCCTATTTATCTATTCAGGTCCTCCATTTTTGCTCTTCAAATTTGGAGGATGTGCTCATGGGTGCATCGTGATGGACAGCTGTATGCTCAGACTGGACCATGCATCTCTTGACCCTTATGAATTAATCTGCCTGAACTCTGGGGAATAGCCAAATTGGGTTTTGTGTCCTTGTTCAGCTGATAGAGGTTTTTTCCTTCCTGGTGGTGGGTAAGTTCCTCTGGATGCCATTGGCACAGAGTTGGAGGTTGGGGAATGTGCACCCTTTTGTTTTCAGGGTGATTTTCTGTGACCTGTTAGCCTTGGTTTTTTTTCTGTAAGAATAAATTTCATTTTACTTCAAATGATTTCAAAGAAATAGAATGTGACCTAACAGCTGTAATTTACATATGGGTAACTGCCTCAGAATCCCTCTAAACAGGAGAAAATCACAAAGAATTAGGAGACTAATCAGAGATGCTTTCTGTGAAAGAACAACTAGAGCTTCCTATCATTAGAGGAGAGATTCATAAATTAATTCACAAAGATCTCCTCTAAATTAGTCAAAAGTGGGCTAATTTAAGATAAAAAATTGGAGGAAAACATTTGGATCTAGCGCATCATTAGTATCCCAGTAAGTGTGGTTACCATTTTTTCATTAATTTTTAAGAAGTGTACAGAAATTTTTTGACCAACTGCCTTCACTAGTGAATGAAATCCTGGAGGCCTTCTCATGTTTGAAGACTGCACTTTTCAGAGGAGCTAAGTAAAGGCCTTAGATTTTCATGTAGTGAGTACTTATCTTTTGAGTAATGCATTCATTCTTAGGGGAAAAATTACATTCAAAGAATATTAGGTATTTAAGAGTCATTTATAATGTTTGCGACTCGTCCAGAGTGCATATTTGGCACACATTTTCCGTTGTCTCCTATTATCAACATGGACTGCTTTGTGTGGCTGTTGCATGTGTTTCATGAATTCTCATGTGTTTTCTACTTTTCCCCCTTAATCATCAATTTCACTCCTCATTTCTTCCTAATACATCTATATTTGGACCAACTCCTCTAAACCAAATTAAGGATTCATGACCCTGTTACTAGGAAGAGATCCTTTTTGAATTGATTCTTGCGTATTCTATTCAGCCTGGTTTTCAATTTAGGAGAATACTATTCCAAAGATTCCCTCCCACCTGCTTCCCTGACCCCCAACCGCAAAACAATGGGCAGTGTATATGTTCAAGCAACACTCTCAGGGGAATCCCATGGTGGAGGAGGGGCGAGTCAAATCGCAACATCGTAGAAAGAGATACACCAGGTGGTCGCATTTCCCTGGACCTGCATAGACCACGTGGAGCCTGCTCCTACTGATTTCAGCTGCCTCTGCTGTAAGCCATTTTGGAAAGAAGGACCTGAAGTCTAATTTAGCATGTCTCGAATATTATTTGCATTCCTGGGTAATTACGGAGTTATCTGGTGTCACATGGAATTGGTTAGACTGCCTCCCCATTGCGGTGTAAATATTTCTCATTTTTGTGGTCATTTCTCCTTTGAACCTTGGCTGACTGAGATCTGAAGGGGACCTTTTGCAAACAAGGGCGTTTTCTGAATAATCTCCTTAGGATTGAATACTACGTCAATTCACCTCTCTTCACTATGTCAATTCACCTCTCTTCTGAGCCCACCTCTGACACCTTGTAGTTATTTGCAATTACTTGAGAGTGGTTATGACCTTGCATGAGAGCCCTGGTAGGCCCGTTCCACATAGAGTTAAAAACAGCAGGAATCCAATCTTCAGATTGAGCAGTGAAGGCCCTAATGCCCTTGTACATGATCTGCCATGACCTTCTGGATATTTTTCTCCATATCCCTTCTCATTCTGTCACTCTCTTCACTCCCCCACTCACCTTTTGTTTGCTTGCTCTGTTGTCTATGGAAAGAGTGTGGTGATGTTCAGGATTCTGTAAGTTTCTTCTAAGAAAATAAACACCTGTTTTGAATTGACCCAGGACTGCAGGAAGGGTAGATCATTTTACTTTTGCGCTTTCTCATGCTTAGCCATTAATTAAAATAGGTCATCTGGGTGCATAATATTTTCTCATGGGTACTGTTGAAAAATATTTTGAGCTTTCTTCACACAGAAAAGTAGGGGTTGATTGAATGTTATCTGCAGTGATTCATTCCCATAAGATATGCGGAATTCCCAAAAAATATTTTGATAATCCAGAACTGAATATGCCATAAATGAAAATAAAATCACTAAACCAATAATTGATGTCATTCTTACAGATTATTTGGGCCAATAGTTAGGGCTGTAATATACAAAACAGAATTATGTCATCATTGACTTCAATGATGTCAGAATTATTAACAACATTTAAGTGTTTCTTCCTCTAAAGGGTATTACCTATCATGGATTATATGACATCTAACCTGGTCTTACACTCTCTGTCTCTCTATTATTTTATTGTAATACATTTTTTTCCTATAAAGTATGTATCATCAAGTAGTGTTCAACTGAAAAATATTTGCTCACAGAATGATTTACAATCCTGAAATAAACCACATTTATTAATATCTTCCATGCTTTCAGACTGTCATACTGATTGGTAACATCTTGGGTAGTGATCAAGCTCATGTGTAGGGGACAATTTTTCTAAAGTTTCTGTTTCTCTTGAAACAAATTTCACCCTGAATTTAGTAGTTATTTTTATTTTATTTATGTTATTATTAGAGCAGTTGTTTATTGAAAAATTCTAGCAGAAAATAGAGAATTTCTGTATGTCTCAAACTTATTTTCTTTATCATTTACCTTTTATATTGCTCTCTTTCCTTATTGATAATTTTCAAAAGTGTCAATCCTTTATTGAATGTGGTGTATTGATTTCTTCTTTTAGCAATGTACCACTATCTATTTCTTCCTTCAATTTCTCAAATTTTGCTTCATATATTTTGGAGCTTTCTTGTGTGTATATATAAATATATTTGACTTCTGGCTTTGCTCATATATATATATATATATTTAACTGCTGACTTTGTCTTTGAATGATTTATCAGTATATAATATTTTTCTTTTTCATTGGCAGCAGTTTTATTTCTAAGTATACCAGTTATGGGTTGCCAAAAAATCATGTAGAATGAGCTGTGTTCTTGTATACTCCCCCCACACATGCATAGTTTTCCTTATCATGAATATTTTCCAATAGTATGGTAAATTTCTTGCAATAGATAAAGCAAGAATCTTATTATTATATGGTTAACTATTGTCCACATACACATACACCTTTCCTATTCTGTTCTGAAACCCATCTTCTTGTTTTTTTGTTACATTTTATGTCTTCATGCATTGTATATCCCCAACCAAGGTGATCTTTAATTTTATGCACTTGAATTTTAGACATTATAAAATATGTAGTTGCATACCCCAAACCCAATACATTATTACTGGTATTTATAATTAGAGAAATGATTGTGTTTATGAGAGTTCTTCAATTTTTATGTAATTCAACCAACTGTTGAGTGTCCTTTCATTTCGGTCTGAAGAACTTGCTTAAAATTGTTTGTAGGGCAGCACAAGTGGTGGAAAACTCCTGCAAGATTTTTCGTTTGTTTGTTTTAATATCGGAATGCCAAATTAATCTTCCACTCATTTTCAAATGCCTGTCTCACTAGATATAATATTATTAGAAGTGACTCATTTTCTGTGAACCCTTGAATTATTGCATCTTAATTTGCCTTTTTGCATTCTTGATGTTTGTCTTCATGATATCTGTGGTGAAGTTGTTCCTTGATCGTCTTGGGACTCACTTGGAGAAAACACGTTGCTTTACTCTTGCAGTTGTCAGAACTCTCTCCTGGCTCATCACATTTTACTGTGTGATTCCACTGTGTTTGTACATGGTTTTCTATGACTTTTTCCTGTATTTTGTTCTTTCTGTTCCTTGATTTTGCATATACATGCTTTTCACTACATCTGAGAGGTTTCCTGCCATTATATCTTTGAATATCCTTCTGCCAGTTTCTCTTTATTTTCTTTCTCTGTCTCCCACAAAGCATGTGTGTCATTCTTGATTTTATATCATATGTCTTTTCCACCAAGTGTAGAAGTGCATACAGATTCCTGAGATTCCAGTTTCCTTTTCCTTGTGGAATGTTTTAACAAATAGCCAAGACTTGCATATCCGTTTTCCTCAACCCTCTGGCACATTGTCACATGGTCTGTGCTCCTGCAAATCTTGGACCCAGACCATAGAGAGCTAAGTAGGGCAAGAGCAATCACCAAAATTGTAGCACTGCCTGAGAAATTCCATTTGGAATTAGCTCATCATTATTCTCCCAGTAAGTGTAGTTTTCATTATTTAATTAACTTTTAAATATTGTACAGAAATTTTTGTAACATCTGCTTTCATCAGTAAATGAAATCCTTGATGCCACTTCTGTTTCCTGAGTGTACTTTTCAAAAGAGCTAAATAAATGCCTTACATTTTCAGGTAGTGTGTACTTATATTTTGAGTAATACATTCATTCTTAGAAAAAAATTATATTCAAACCATATTAGATATTTAAAAGTCATTTTCTAAGTTTGTGTTTTGCCAGGTATTTTGAAAATGGTTTTTCTATTTGAAAGGCACTAAATATGTGCACAAAAAATATTCCCACTGTATATAGCAGGAGAAATGGCAAGGCTATGAGGGGCAGCATTTATGTGTGAGTTTTTGTGTCTGGTTTTTGTTTGTTCTTATTATTGAAATAATGGAAATGTTTTAATAATGTTTCAAAGGAACACAAACTCTGTGATTATAGTAAATACCATGGATTGTACACTTTGCCTCATTTGATATTATTATTATGAAGTCTCTATAAAATTGATTGTAGAAAAAAATAAGGTGGTTTCTGGGAAGTACACCTGATGTGAGATAGGGTCTACAGTTAGTAGTCATATTTTCATGATGCTCTTGTCTAGTTTTTAACAACTGTTTCACGACAAACCCAGGAGTTGGTGGAAGCTGCTATATGGGGCAACTGTTTGATGTTACACATGTTTATTTAGAAAGTCCCAGCATTCCCTATACACATAATTTTGCTGTACATTCAGATATGAATTGCACACTTCAATAAAAATATTTTTCCAAATAGAGGGTTCTGATAGTCACACATGAAAGTCTTATATTTGCATATTTCTCTATTCAGGTCTTCCATTTGTTGCTCTTCAAATTTGGATGATGTGCTCACGGATGCATCGAGATGGACAGCTTTATCCTAAGAGTGGACCATGCATCCCTTGACACTTATGAGCAACTCTGCTTGACTTCTGGGGAATAGCTGAATAGGGTTTGTATCATTGTTCAGCCTATAGCTGTTTTTTCTCCTCTGGTAGTGGGCAGGGGCATCTAGATGGCATTGAGGTAGAGTTTGGATGTTGGGGAATGTGCATCATTTTGTTGTGAAAGATATTTTCTGTGAGCTGTAAGCCTTGCTTTTCCTGTAAGAATAACTTTCATTTTATTTCAAATGCTTTCAAAGAAGTAGAATGTGACCTAAAAACAGTTATTTCCATATAGGCAATGCCCTTCAATCCCTCTGTATGTGAGAAAGTTTCAAAGAATATGAGACTAATCAGAGATGATCTCTGTGAAAGTAAACCTAGAGCTTGCAATCATTAGAGAGATTCATAAATTAATTCACAAATATCTCCTCTAAATTACTCAGTCAAAAGTGGGCATATTCAAAGATTAAAAATCGGAGAAAAACATTGGGAACTAGCACATCATTATTCTCCC
Organism: Cabassous unicinctus; assembly: GCA_029593785.1. Taxonomy (NCBI): domain Eukaryota; kingdom Metazoa; phylum Chordata; class Mammalia; order Cingulata; family Chlamyphoridae; genus Cabassous; species Cabassous unicinctus. The sequence continues at coordinate 8,911 of JAQZBX010051501.1, read as the reverse complement.
AGTAAGTGTAGTTATCATAATTTAATTTTTAAATATTGTACAGAAATTTTTGTAACATCTGCTTTCATCAGTAAATGAAATCTTTGATGCCACTCATGTTTCCTGAGTGTTCTTTACAAAGGAGCCAAATAAATAACTTACTTTTTCAGAGAGTGTGTACTTATCCTTTGAGTAATACATTCATTCTTGGAATAAATTTATATTTAAACCATATTAGATATTTAAGAGTCATTTTCCAAGTTTGTGTTTTGCCAGGTATTTTGAAAATGGTTTTTCTATTTGAAAGGCACTAAATATGTGCACAAATAATATCATCAACAGCTTTTTCCTGAGTAGCATCCATATCATACATTTAATGTAATTTTTCCAACCCACACTATTATTATTTTTCAAATTATATTTTTATTATAGAAAGTGAACTTAGAAAAAAAATCATGCATCTTGTAAGACTCCACATACAACAGCCTTCCATCAACACACCACACCATCATGGAACCTTGTTACAGATTATGAGGTATTATTATCAGACTATGACCTCTAAGCTCTGTCCAGACTGCATATTTGGCACACATTTTTCATTGTCTCCCATTATTGACATGTAACACTTGGTTTGGATTGACTCTGTTTCATTGCTTCTCATGTGTTTATTACTTTTCCCCCTTAATCATCATTTTGACTCCACAATTATTCATAATACAAATATATTTGGACCACTACTTCTAAACAAAATTAGAATTTTGTGACCCTGTTACTAGGAAAAGATTTTTTAAAAATATAATTCTTGTGTGTTCTATTCAGTCTGGTCATCAATTTAGGAGAATTCTATTCTAAAGATACCCTACCACCTTCCTCTCTGCTCCTTCTGCCCCAAAACAATGGGAAGTGGATTTGTTTGAGCCACACCCTCTGGGGATTCCCATGGTGGAGGAGGGATGAACCAAATTGCAATGCTGGACAAACAGTGCCATTAGGTGGTCGTATTTCCCTGGACCTGAATAGACCACATGGAGCCTGTTCCTTCTGGTTTCAACATGTCTTGCCATGAGCCATTTTGGAACCAAGGACCTGAAAGCTAATTTAGTATCCCTTGAATAGGATTTCCATCCCTGAGTAAGTACAGATATATCTGATATCACATGGGATTGCTAAGACTGCCTCATCATTGTGGTGTAAATAGTTACACATTTTTATGGTCATTTCTTCTTTGAACCTTGCCTGACTGAGATCTGAGGAAGACCTTTTGCAAAGAAAGGGATTTTCCTAGTAATCTCATTAGGATTAAATAGTAGTTTAATTCCCCTCTCTTCTGAATCTGCCTCTGACTGGTTGTAGTTATTTGAAATCCTTGAGAATGGTTGTGATCTAGCATAAGGTCTGTGGTAGCCATGTTTTTGGTAGATTGAAAAACTGCAAGAATCCATCCTTCTGGTTGAGCAGTGAAGGCTCTAATGACCTTGTACATGATCTGTGATGTCCTTCTGGACATTTTTCTCCATTTTCCTTCTTTCTCTGTCACTCTTTCCACTCCCTCACTCATTCTTTGCTTGCTTTGATGCATATGGAAAGAGTGGTGTGATGATCAGGATTCTGTAATTTTTTTCATAGAAAATAAACACCTGTTTTTAATTGACTCAGGACTGCAGGACTGGTACATCATTTTTCTTTTTTCATACTTATGCATAATCATTAATTAAAATAGTCCATCTGTGTCCATAATATTTTCATTAAAAAAGATTTTGAGCTTTCTTGCTACAGAAAAGTAGGGGTTTGCCTACTGTTATCTGCAGTAATTCCTTCCAATAAGATGTGAAGAATTCCCAAATAGAAATTTGATAATCCACAACTAAATAAGGTGTAAATGAAAATAAAATCACTAAACCAGTAATTTGTGTCATTCTTGCAGATTATTGGGTCCAAATGTTAGGGCTGTACTATACAAATAAGAATTATGTCACCATTGATTTAAATGACATCAGAATTATTAGTAATATTTAAATATTCTTCCTTTATGGGCTATTTCTTATCACGGATTATATTAAATCTAACCTGACCTTAAACTTTCTCTCTCTCTTTTTCATGTAATAAATTTTTATTCTATTCTGTATGTATCATCAATAGTGTTCAACTGAAAATCATTTAGTCACAGAATGATTTACAATTCTAAAATAAAGCTCATTTATTAATATCTCCAGACCTTTCAGATTGACTTCAAGTTTTTGGGAAGTTCTCAAGCATATGTGTAGGACACAATTTTTCTAAGGTTTATTTTTCTCTTGAAACAAATTTCACCATGAATTTAATTGTTTTCATTTTATTCGTGTTACTTTTAGAGCAGTTGGTTTATCAAACATTCTTGCAGAAAATAGATAAATTCCATATATCCCAAACTTATTTTCCTTATCATACCTTTTATATTCTTCTCTTTCCTTCTGTCTAAAGGGTCAATCCATTATTAAATGTGATGTATTGAATTCTCCTATTAGTAATGTACCACTATCTATTTCTCCTTTCAATTTTTTAACCTTTGCTTCATATATTTTGGAGATTTGCTGTATATATATAGAGAAAGAATTCCTCATTTATATATAGATATATTTAATTGTTGACTTTGTCTATAATTGACCCATTTATGAGTATATATTGTTTTTCTTTGTCCTAGGCAGCAGTTTTGTTTTTATTATATCTTTTTTGGTTTACAGATAAATCAGGTAGACAGAATAGAGTCCCTGTATTACCCACACACAAACAGTTTTCCATATCTTTAATATTTTATTTTAGTATTGTAACTTTGTTACAATTGATTAAATAAAATTGTTATTACTATAGGGTTAACTATACTCCATATACCTGTAAAACAGAAAATAACAAGTTTTGAGAGGTTGTACAGAAAGAGTAATTTTCATTCATTGCTGTTGGCAATGTAAAATGGTGCAGCCAATGTGGAAGACAGTTTGGCCATACCTCAGAAAGGTAATTATAAAACTATCATGTGGCCTGGCAATCCAGCTACCTGGCATACACCCCAAAGAATTAAAGCAGTGGCTCAAATATTTGCACACTGATATTCAGAGGGGCATGAATCACAGTTGCCAAAAGATGGAAACAATCCATGTCCATCAACAAATTAATGAACAAATAAAATATGGTTATATACACACAAAAGATTGTTTCACAACATTAAAAAAGGAATGAATGTCTTATATGCAAAACTGGGATGATATAAAAATATCATCTTGTGCAAAATAAGCTATACTCAAAGAACAAATATTGTGTGATCTCACTCATATGAAATAATTATAATCAAAACACTTATAGAGGGGAGAGTGATTGAGTGGATGCTTCCTATATGTAAGGTGCTTGGTTTATTCTCCAGTACCTTCTAAAAACAAAAGAAAAACACAAACTTTCTTTGGGGAGCAGATGTAGCTCAGTGTTTGAGCACCCACTTCCCAAATAGAAGTTCCTAGGCCCAATCCCTTGTACCTTCTAAAAAAACACTGAGCTTCAGAAACTATAATATAGGTTACCAGTGTATGGGATGGTGATAGAGAATAGGAAATTAATACTTAAAATGGGTGGAATTCCAGGGCACATACATCCTGCACCACTGCCCCTTCCTCGTAGTTAATAAAATTGTATGCCACCTATCCCAACAAATTCTGGCCATGAAGCTTGGGGGAGTGATGGATCATGTACCACCAGTGCTTCCATCTCCTTAATTTGTCCAATAGCAGCAATACTGCCTTTCAGGTGAAGAAAATCATCCTATATGCCTCTTAAAAGAGCTGCCTGTAGTTGTTCTCAGCTCCAACACTTTTGCCTATAATGGTTTGGTTTGACCAGTGGAAAAAGTATGTTCAGTATGGGGTTAAACACAGACTACTGTCACTTGAATGCAGAAATGCACCCTGTGGCACCTGCGCTCCCACACTTTATGAAGCACCTGGAAATTATTATCACCTTCACTGATGTTTGGTCTGCAATTGTTGAGCTGCGCAATGCTTTTTTATTGCCATCCCACTCTGAGAAGAGGACAAAGATCAAGTTGCTTTACAATGGCAAGGTCTACAACATATCTTCAGTGTACTATCACATGAGTATATGAACTCACTCACTATCTGTCCCAATGGCCAGACAATATTTGAATAAGCTATCCCTGCCCGAAAGTCAGAGAGTGTTCCATTATATTGCTGACATCATGTTAGTGGGCCAGTGCAAAGAACAAACTGCCCAAGGGGTTGCATGTGTAGCTAACTTGACTTCAACAATCCAATTGGGCAATAAATTCCAAAATAAAAGGGCCTGCCTAGTAAGTAATATTCTTAGGTAGTATATGGGCCAGAGTCCAGCACTGAATTCCTAAACTGGTATAGAACAAATTACTGCCCCTAAAGTCATCCACCTCCAAAAAGGAAGTCTAGCTGTTTTTAAGCTATTTTTGTATTGGTGCCAGTATATTATACATCTTGGCATCTTGGTATCTACCTGGAACCTCTATATTGGGTCACACTGGGTCATGCTGAAAGAAGAGTCATAGGAAATTTTTTTTTATGTACTGGGGCCAGGGATTGAAACTGAGACCTCATATGTGAGTAGCTGGTACTCAGCTTTCCTAGGTTGTTTTTCTCATTTGTTTGCTTGTTTTACTTTTTAACAGACACTGGGAATTGAACTAGGGACCTCCTATGTGGGAAGTGGGTGCTCAATCATGTGAGCAACATCCATTCCTCAGGATTTTAGATGAGAAAGTTCTGTAGATTAAGTGGATGGTTTCCTAGAAACACTCAAATAAGCTACACTGATGATGGAAGAAATAGAAGACCACCAAAACCAATCACAAGCAATGAGATTGAATCAGTCATCAAAAACCTTCCAACAGGAAAAGCCCAGGGCCATATGGGTTCAAAGGTGAATTCTATTTACTTTTTGTGAATAATTAATACCCATTCTGTTTAATCTCTTCTAAAAAATTGAAGAGGAGGGAAAATTACCCAATACATTTTCTGAACCCAACATCCACCCTAATACCAAAGCCAGATAAAGATACTACAAGAAAAGAAATTACAAAACAATCATTCTAATGAACATAGATGCAAAACTTTTCAACAAAATACTTGCAAATCAAATCTCACATAAAAAAAAAAAACAATTATACATCATGATCATGTGGGTTTTATTCTTAGTATGTGCAAGTGTGGCACAACTTAAGAAAATCAATTAATATAATATATCACATTAACAAACTGAAGGGAAAAAATCACATGATTATCTCATTTCAAGCAGAAAAGGTATTTGACAAAATGCAGCATCCTTTATTCATAAAAATACTTCAAAAGATAGTTATGGAAAGAAAGTCTCTCAATTAATAAAAGACATATATGAAAATCCCACAGACAACACCATACCAATGGGGAGAGTGGAAATCTTTTCCTTTAAGATCAGGAACAAGACAAGGATGCCCACTGCCATGTCTGTTATTCAACATTATGCTAGACATTCTAGCTAGAGCAATTGGGCAGAGCTAAAAATAAAAGTCATCCAAATTGGAAAAGAAGAAGAAAATCTCTCATTACTTGCAGATAACATGATTCTATATTTAGAAAATCCTGAAATATCTGCAACAAAGCTTCTTGAGCTAATAAATGAGTTTAGCAAAGTGGCATGATACAAGATCAACATGCAAATATCAGTAGCATTTCTATACTCTAGTGATGATGAAGCTAAGGAGGAAATCAAGACAAAAATTCCACTTACAATAGCAACAAAAAGACTCAAATATCTAGGGATTAATTTAACCAGGAATGTAAAGGATTTCTATTCAGAAAACTAGCAAACACTGGTAAAGGAAACAAAAGAAGTCCTAAACAAATGGATGGACATTCTGTGTTCATGTATTGGAAGACTTAAAATCATGAATACATCAATTTAACAAATTGGTTTATAGATTCAATGCAATGTCAATCAAAATTCCAACAATCTCTTCCATGGAAATTAAAAAGCCAATTACTAAGGGAAAGGGATACAAAATAGCCAAAAATATCATTAAAAAGAAGAGCAAAGTCAGAGGATTCATGCTTTCTGAACTTGAAGTGTAATATAAAGCTACAGTGGTCAACACAGCATGGCACTTGCATAAAGATAAATGCATAGATCAATAGAATTGAACCCAGAGTTCAGAAATAGGTTCCCAACTCTATGGTCAAGTGATTTTGATAAAGTCTACCAAATCAACTTTTCTTGGGCAGAACAGTCTCTTCAATAAATGGTGCTGGAAGAACTGGGTAAGCATAACCAAAAGGATGAAAGAGGACCCCTACATCACTCCCTATACAAAAATCAACTCAAAATGGATCAGCAACATCAACCAAAAATCAAGACCATAAAACTCCTAAAAAATAACATAGGAAAATCTCTACAAGACCTTGTTGTTCATGGGGGTCTCTTAAACATTTTATGTAATGCATAAACAACCAAAGAAAACATGGATAAGTGGGACCTCCTCAAAATAAAACACCTCTGCACCACAAAGGACTTTGTGAAGAAGGTAAAAAGACATCATACACAATGGGAGAGATTATTTGACAATCACACATCTGACTAGGGTCTAATATCCATGATATATAATGACATCCTTCAACTCAACAATAAAAAGACAAATGTCTAATTAATAAGTCAGCAAAAGGACTGAATAGACATTTTTATAAAGAAGAAATGCAAATGGTGAAAAAACATGAAAAAATGTTTACATTACTGGCTATTAGAGAAATGCAAATCTACTCTATAATGAGACATCATTTCACACCTACTAGAATGGTCACTATTAACAAATCAGTTAACAAATTGGAGAGGATCTGGAGAGATAGGAATGCTTATTCACTGTTGGTGGGAATGTAGGGAATGCAGAAATGGTACAATCACTGTGGAAGTCAGTTTGGTGGTTCCTAAGGAAGTTAGATATTGACCCGCCATATGACTCAGCAATACCACTGCTAGGTATATACCCCCAAATATTGAGAACAGTGACATGAACGTAAATCTCCACACTGATGTTCATAGTGACATTATTCACAATTGCCAAAAGATGGAAACAACTGAGGTGTCCATGAACATGCAAATGGATAAATATTGGTATACACACAAAATGGAATATTGTTCAGCTGCAAGAAGAAATGAAGTAATGAAGCATGTGACAACATGGATGAGCCTGGAGGACATTTGTTGAGGGAAGCAAGCCAGGCACAAAAAGACTAATATTGTATAATTTCACTATTATCACTAAATATAATGAGCAAACTCATGGATTAATAGCTAGCATATACCACCAGAGAAAATAATGTGGTTAAAGAATGGAAAGTTGAGATTTAATCTGTGCAGAATTGGTAGAAAGTAGTTTGTAAATGTTTGGAAATAACTACAAATGGTGAAACCACATCATATGATTTGTAAATAGCAGCACTAACATATGGGAAAGATAGTGGTTGCTTTGTGTTGTTGTTTTTATTAAAATTCAGAGTAATGAAAATGCTGTCACATTGATTGAAGTGATAAATGCACAATTCAGTGATTATTCCAAATGTATTGTCTGTACACTTTAGATAATTTATATGGTTTATGAACAAAATAATATAGGGTGAGTTGGGGGGAAAGTACACCAAAATTAAGATACAGATTTTGATTTGTAGTAATTCTTTGATGATGCGATTTCATAACTGGTCACAAATGTTTCACAATAATGCAAGTTATTTGTTGTGGGATGATGTATGGGAGCCCTGTATGGTGCTATACATATTTGTTTTGTAAGTTCACAACTTTTACTATATACTTAGTGCTTTTGTCTATAGGTGTATGAATGAAATACTTCAATAAATTGTTTTTATATGAAAATTTGAAAAAAGTAGATATATAGGTAGATAGATATGTTAGATAGATGGTAGAGAGATAGATAGGTGATAGATAGATAGAGATGATAAATTTTGAGTACCTCACCCAATGAGGCTAGGTGATTGATATTCTCCAGCATCACTTCTCTGAACAGCTTTCTCTCAGATATGCCTAGATGGAGCAATTCTTCATGAATCACATCTTTGAAGGTGATTAACTCTTTAAAAATAATAGATTTGTGTTCTCCCAGGGCCAATTTTGCCAATGTCATGAATGTGATCTCAAACTGACACCATTTAGGAAGCAGAGACTGTATATATAAAGTTCAAAATATGTTTTGGGTTCTAGTCAGATTATTCTCAATGCTAAACTTTCATATACACTCACAGACACAAACATACTCTGAATATATACAACTCCATTGTAAAAGAATACCACATGACATGTAGTATGAATTAAACCTAGATTTTTCCCAAGAAAATTGTAATTATGACTTCTTGCTGCTGATTATAACATTTTCTCTTGGAATTCATAACCCTCATTTACACTAATTTCAAGCAAATCTACAGACTCAACATAAAGCAAGAAATATCCATGGCATTTCACTTTTAAACAATGAGAATGGTTAGATTATTCCACTTTATAGATGACCTCATTTTTCTCTCATTAATAAAATTGTTTAGCAATATATTATGCATTTTGAAAAATCCAATCAGTTAATGTGTGAAGTGCTTTCTATCTAAATTCAATTCACAAGAACAATATTAATTAAAATGAGATAGTACTTTGAAGTAAATATTGAGAATTCTGCAGAACAGAAGAGATTTCATGCAGAACTCAGGATCAGTACATGCTGCTTGTTCAGGATCACAAGCTAAGGAGTTGCGATATGGTTGTACTGGAAGATGGTCCTAACCTGACCATTCCTGTGGTAGAAGACCTCCCATTCATAATTTTTTCTAAGTTCTATGAACACCAGTTTCCATTGTCTCTCCTGAATCTTCATCTGTCTGTTAAAGTTTAAAAGAAG
>JAQZBX010051500.1:0-19374 GCA_029593785.1 Cabassous unicinctus | reverse complement strand
TATTTTTGTACAATTATTTATTTGTTTATTGAGCAGTTTTTTGTGACTATATCTTGATTTTTTTTTAGTATAGAATTTAATTTTTTGATGGTGTCTAGACATTTGAACATCTTGATGAATTTACTCTGAACATCAGTTTTTCTCCCTTGCCTATTGTTTTATTGTTCAGTGACTTTGTGATAAGCACTTCTTTGACACTTGTTTCAATTTAATCTAGATCTTTAGAGTAGGCAATGTCCAACTGATGAGGTTTTTTCTGTTATTTTTCATCTGATTCTTACCCTGGATATGCAGTACATTTTTTAAGGTTTACATTTTGTGTTACTGTTCACCTCCAAGAGAAAGCTCCATTTCTTCTGTTTATTCTCCAGGAATCTTGATCAGTTCTGTTTAATTTTCTTTGGTTCTATAGTTTTCCTACACTCCTTTCATAATCTCCATCTACCATTGCCTGATGGGTAATCTCTATAAGAATGGTCACACTGGTGTGGAGCTTCCTCAGTCAGTATTTTCCAGCCAAATTTAGACAGGGATCCAAGAATGGGGTACTTAAGTCTACAAAACTCACTGAGTAGGGGATCAGAAAGGACATCAAAACCTCTCCCAATGGCTCCCTGTAGCTGAATGTTTCTTGTCTGTCCAGAAGAATCTGTCCTTCAAAAAACTCTTCCCTGTCATCACATGAAGATATTGTGTATTTAAATCTCTACTGCCTCTGGCCATGTTTGGGGTAGTGTTGAAAGAGTAGCTGCCACTGAATTTGTTGAGAGCAGACTGAAATAGTGGCTAAGCACTGGGACCCAGTGATTTGAGTACTCTAGTCAATAGCCATGATCATTGCTTTATTGTACATGCCTTGTTCTAATAGTTCTAGGTACAGACAGCATGATCTGGAGGTCTAATATAGGACCAAGAGACAAGGACAGGAAATGATAAACTCTAAAATCCATCTGTATTAAATATCATATGGTGTTTAATTTTGAGGAGGTCCCATTTTGAGTGTAACATTTAAGAAACTAGCACCAACATAAGATATTTAAGATGCTTCCCTACATTTTCTTCCTGGATTTTTATAGTTCTAGCTTTTATATTGAGGTCCTTGATCCCTTTTGAGTTAATTTTTGTATAAGGTGTGAGCAAGTGATCTTCTTTATTTCTTTTAACTATTGATATCCAGTTCTCCCAGGAACATTTGTTGAATAGACTGGTCTGACCCAGCTGGGTGTGTTTGATAACTTTGGCAAAAATCACCTGACTGTGAATGTGAAGTTCTATTTCTGAGTTCTCCATTCAGTTACATTGGTCAACACATCTACCTTTATGTCAGTATCTTGCTGAGATTACCACTTTAACAAAGTAATATGCTTTAAAGTCACGAAGTGAGAGTCCTCCAAATTTGTTCTTCTTGAAACATTTTTGGATATTTACTACCCCTTGTCCTTCCAAATAGATAATTGACTTTTTTATTCCTGAAAAAATGGCTTTCAAAATTATGTTGGGATTGCTTTAAAACTGTAGGATTCACATCTTAATATATTTATTCTTCCAATCCATGAATACAGAATGTCCTTCCATTTATATAGGTTTTCTTTGGTTTCTTTTAGTCAGGCATTTTAGTTTTGTGAGTACAGGTCATTTATGTCATTGGTTAAGTTTATTCCTAAGTATTTGATTATTTAGTCACCATTGTAAACAGAATATTTCATGATTTCCTCCTCAGATGGCTCTTTAGTAGTGTATAGATATACTACTGCTTTTTACATATTAATCTTGTATCTGGTCCTTTACTGTACTCATCTGTTTGTTTTAGTAGCTTTGTTGAGGACTTTTCAGGAATTTCTAAGTATAAGATCATGAAGGGTCAAGATAGAAAGTTTTAATTCTTTCTTTCCTATTTGGATGTATTTTATTTCTGTTTCTTGACTAATTACTCTAGATAGTATTTCTAGCACAATCTTGATTAACAGTGGTGGCAGTGGGCATCTTTGTATTGTTCCTGATCTCAGCCGAAAAGCTTTCAGTCTTTTATTATTGAGTACAATTTTAGATGTGGGTTTTTCATATGTGTACCTTACCATGTTGAGTAATTTCCTTCTATTCTTTATTTCAAAGTGTTTTTATCAAGAAAAGATGCTAAATTTTGTCAAATGCATTTTCTGCATCAATTGAGATGATGATGTGATTTTTCTTCAAGTTATTAATGTGTATGAAAGTATGTTAAGATCTTGTGGTAGTTGGTGGATTCTCATACTTTACACACAAAGCATAAGCAATAAAATAAAACATAGATAATTGAGACCTCTTCAAAATTAAATACTTTTTCTTCAAATGACTTCTTTCATTAAGGTGAAAAGTCAGACTACTCATTGGGAAAAATATTTCAGAAACCACTTATCAAATAAGTGTTTGATCTCTATGTTATATAAAGAGGTCATACAGCTAACTCAACAATAAAAAGACAATGAATTCAATTGAAAAACTGGGCAAAAGTCTTAAACAGAGATTTTAATAAAGAAGAAATACAAATGGTCTAAAAACAAATGAAAAGATTTTCAAATCACTAGCTGTTAGGAAATGCAAATCAAAATGGCAATGTCTTGCATTTCAAAATGGCCATTATTTAAGAAATAAAAATTACATGTCCTGGAGTGGATGTGGAGAAGTTGGAACACTCATTTCCTTATGGTAGGAATGTAAAATGGTGCAATCCCTATGGAAGTCAGTTTGGTGGTTGCTTCTATATATTCCAGAAATCACACTACAGGAATTTACTCAGAATACCTGAAAGAAATGACCCAAATAGACATTTACACAATAATGTTCATAATGGAATTTTCCCAAGCTGCTAAAAGATGGAAACAACCCAGGTGTCCATCAACTGATGAATGGACAAACAAAATGTGATATATATACACACAAAATGGAATACTGTTCGGGTATAAGAAGAAATCAAGGTGGGATGCAGAAATTTGAAGGCATTATGTTTAGCGAAATATGCCTGACACAGGAGTACAAATATTGCATGCTCTTACTTATACAAACTTAATATCATGAATAAACTCATGGAGTAAAAAAATAGAGTATAGTTTGCTAAGAGATAGAATGTGAGTTGAAGGGGTAGCTGATGCTCAATGTATGTAAAATGTTTATGAGGAGGATTTTGAATGTAGGGAGATGACTAGAATTAATTGTGGTACATTCTAGTGGGTATGATCAAGCCTACTGATTTATAAATGTAATTGTTGCTGAAGGGGGTGGTAGCCTAGGGAGATAAATATCAACTGAAGGAAATCAACATGATGATTTGGATGGTGGATGATAATTACGAGTGATAGTATAAATAAAAAATATTCCTCTATTACATGGCTTAAGGAATATGGAGATACATAGAAAAAATACAGCTAATGTAAGTTAAGACTATAGTTAACATGAATATAGTAATATTTTTACAACAATGGCAAAGAAGATACTATATAAATGCTAAGGCCCAATCATGGGAATTATGGGATTTTTCTTATTGGACTAATGAAAATGCTTTGAAATGGACTGAGTTGATGACAGCACAACTTTGCAATGGAACTGAGAGCTGCTGAGTATACACTTTGATGGGCTGAACAAGGTAGTGAACTGTAAAACACAGTGAAGCCAGAGATGAATGATGGAATGTGATTGACAGTACAAATGTGAATATGTGATCTCATGAACTCAAAAAATATATAATACTAATACATAGGGCTAATAATAGGATGGATTGTGAGAAAAACACAGCAAACATAAGCTTTGGACTATAGACACAAGTAATATCATTATGATGTTCTTTCATTTGTAACAAATGTGTTCCAACAATGTAAGATGTGGGTGGTAAGGCAACTTATGTGAATCCCTTAAGGTATGAATGCTTGTTCTAACACTCAACTTCTCAGAGAAAAAATATAAAATTTCATATGGCATATACAAATATCAGGGCATTGTCATCTATAAGTATGGAGTTTTAATATGCATTTCCTGCATGGACCCTGATTACAAGCCCCTAAATTATTGTAACAATGTGGATCAGTAAAACTAAGTCCACAAGAATTACAACAGAGATGAATAAATACTGATCCATAGAGACATTTTCAAACCACATTTATCATGGTCTACTGTTGCACAATGGATGTACTGAGGAAAATATAAGCTGAAGAATTCTTTAAAGACTATAGAAGGGTGTATGAGAAATTTGGTTGGAAGGAGAGAAGGAAGAAAGTAAGAAATGGGGGAAGAACTAGAGAGAGGAGAAAGAGAGAAATAAAAGAAATAAAAGAAAGAAAAACATATACAAAAATAATTCATCTTAAAACTTAAGTTAAAAACAGGACCTAATAAATTGAATGGTAGACAAAGCTGGAAGAGCAGTATTAGTAAAGTGAAAGATAAATGTGAGGAATTTCTGTTATTGTAGATGTAGTTAACACAATTATATTGTAAACTTTAAAGTGTTTTAGGGAGCAGATGTAGCTCAAGTGGTTGAGCTCCTGTTTCCCGTTTATGATATCCCAGGTCTGATCACCAATACTTACTAAAAACAAAACAAATGAAAAAACAACTCTGGCGAGCAGATGTAACTCAGTGGTTGAGCATCTGCTTTTCATGTTTGAGATCCTGGGTTCAATCCCAGTTACCTCATAAAGAAAAGGAAGAGGAAAAGAAAAAAGTGGCTGAAATGGGAAGCTTTATGTTGTATATATTTCCAGAACAAAAGTTAAAAAAAAACACACACATAGAATTGTAGAACACAAAGTGTGAACTATGGACAATAGTTAATTATATAATAATAATATTGCTTCATCAATTGTCACAAAGGTACAACACCTTGATGAATGTCTTTGATGAGTACCCCAGGACACACTGGTTGGCCAAAGTAGAGATGGGAAATCTTTCTCCCTGAATGATGAAATATTTTACCTTTTAAGGCCTTAAACTGATAGGAAGCGACATGACACATTTCTGACAGCAGCATCCTCGTGGATTGCAGATGTAACCAGCCATGTAGGCAATCAACTCACTGATGATTAAAGTTGGTGAAATGCCCTTGTATTACAATTGGTCCTGTGCTTCCTTGACCAATTGGGCACCATTACCTGGTTGAGATGACACATTAGCCTAACCATATGGATATAAGACATCCCCTGGAAAAATCCCCCCTGAGAAACAACTAATTAAAGACAACTCCCACTTGCTTTGAGCTCTGGAAGATGATAGAAAGTGGAGAAGGACTCCACAAATGATGAATAAAAAAGGAAATAAAACCATCAAATAAGAAGGTAGTAGATCTACAACTGAGACTTGCCAGTCCTAACCTTCCCCTTCATATGGTCTTGCATAGCTTAAAAGTCACACAGTGGCACCACAACCTGGATACCTCTTACTGTGGGTGCAGACAACAGAGCCATTCAGTGTTGCAAGTTATAACCCCAGCTAAGAATAATTAAGGCAGTTTTGAAGAACCAAGCTGTTAGAAAACTTATACAAAATATTTAAACCCTTTTTAATGTCATAGTGATTAAGTCAGTGTGGTATTATTGTTATAGAGAAAAACTGAACAATGGAACAGTTTAGAGACCAGAATATAAATATGTGTATAGGTTGACACAGTCTTTTCAGAATGACACTGCGTCAAATGGATATTAAAACAGAGGAAAAAAATAACTTTGACTACTACTACACACCCCATAGATATTTAAATTATAGATGGATGCAAATATAAATATGAATGGTAAAAAAACATTTTAGGAGAGAACATAGAATGATGTCTGAATGAATTAAGGCAGATAAATATTTATTAAACTGGATACACAAGCACTAACTGTAAAGAAAAAATAAATTAAGTACATTATTTTAAAGTTAATCATGTCTAATCATGAAAGGACACTATTAAAAGAGTGAAAAGAATTCCAGATAGTTTTATAAGATGTTTAGAATACAAATATCTGACAATAAACACATACCCACATTGTATAATAAATTCCAAAGAAACAATAGCAAAAAATACAGTAATCTAAGTAGAAACATGAGCATAATCTTTGTATATTTACTTCACAGAGCTAGGCAAATAGTCAATATGATGTTCTTAAAATTTTTTAGGGCTCATGAAATATAAATTAAATTTTTACATTATAATAACATCTCACAGAACACAAAATGTCTAAATGGAACAGACAATTTGTGGAGGACTAAACTTTTCATTATTGCTGGTGGATATGTAAATATATGTGATTAATAGGGGAAGGTTTTTTGGCATTTCAAAATAAAGACATGATGAAAGAAAATATGAATGAAATTGATAACATGAATAAAATCTACATGAAAAACACACCATAATGAAGGAAAAATATTTAAATTTTTATTTTATTGTATTTTATATCATTTTTACTATACTGAAGTTTGAGAAAATACATAAAATGTAACAGGAAGGACAAATGCTTCATTATCTTGGCACCCATGGAGGCGATGCTCATGACTCTGGAGTTATTCTGTCCCTGCTCACAGCTTTTCTGGTTGTGAGTGAAAACCTATAGGAAAAGTGTTGTCAACTGTGCTATTAACCATGCAACTGCTGGAGTTAGTAATTTTGAATGTTGTAATTAAAGACTTCTCCCAGAAAGAGTGGACATTGCTGGACACATCGCAGAGAAAGCTGTTGAATAATGTGATGCTGGAGAATATTGGTCATCTGGTCTTAGTGGGAAATCATGTATGCATGATTTCCTTGCCAGTTGGAGCAAGGCAAGGAACTATGGTGAAAAGGAATTCAATTTTTCCAAAACCAGAATTCAGTCAGTGAAAGTGCTCTTAAAAATAAACAAGAACCATCATCCACACAACTTATCTGCAAGAAAGACACATCTGCCATCACGTAATTAGTAAGCTTCATGGGTGTGAACACTGGTCTTACAAATAGAAACCTGTGAGTGGAATAAACTAGGATTTCAGTTCAATTACATGAATTTAAGTAATTTGGTTTTAAGTGATAATCCAGTAAATGGAGAGAAAAATTAACTTGAATACTATTGAAATTATGTAGGAAAACACTGTGAAATTGTGAAGTGATATGGGTATCCTGCATGATGATTTTTGTGAGAAGTAATATGTAGTAAGATTATCTCAATAGATTAGTACTTGCATATATTTAAGAAACAAATGTTGTTTCTGCAAATCTTAGATTTTGGCTATGTTCTCATTTTGCTTTTATGTAATTCTAAATGCAAATAAATGTGAACCAATCAGAAAATACCTTTGAATGTTAACTCAAATATTTAGAACACAATTTTTTTATCTTAGTTATCTATATATGTTTATCTTAGTTATATATATCTTATATCATATATCTTTGTTATGTGTATATTAATGACAAGAATATAACAAACATGGATAAATAAATGCATAGAACTGTAGAACACAAAGTGTGAAGTATGGACAATAGTTAACTATATAATAATATTTCTTCATCAATTGTAAGAAAGTACAACACTAATGTAAAATGTTAATAATAAGTGAATCTGCATGTATGGGGGTGTTACATTGAAGCTCTATACTTTCTGTTTGGCTTTTCTGTAAACCTAAAACTGCTCTAATGAAAATATGAAGCAATACAAAGCAAAACAAACCCAATAAAGATAAATTTGAAACAGCTAAAATAACTAAATATTCCTTTAACATTAGACACAGAAACTTTACCAATTAGGAATTGTCCCTGAAGAATTGCTATATATAATATAATAACACATTTTCAAGATATATTTTTATTGCACATTTTTGTTTAATAGCAATATTTTTGAAAATACCTTAACCCTAATATATAGAGCATTAGTTGTGTAAACTATGGCATATATAAAAAATGGAGTAATCTTCACCTGTAAGAAATAATGAATATATATTCTCTCATTAATTGTAACAAAAGTATTACAGTAATGCTAAATATTAAAAAATGAATGGAGTATATGGGAATTCTGTATTTTCTGTATTATTTTTCTGTAAACATAACTTCTTTAATAATAAAAAGAAAATGAATGATTATTGCAATCTCTATGAATTTATATATGATGATTTCCAGCACATAATGGTAAGTGTAAATTCAATTACATGAATTATTATGTAGAATGTGATGTAATAAGTCAGTACACATAAATCTGCTGATACTTTTAGAAGAATGAATCATGGAAAGATAAAAAAGTAAACCTTGAATATGGTTTCTTACAAGGTGTTGAGCAAAGGGAGAGAGGATAGAAGTGAGTGGCACTTCGCTAAGTAAAAATTTTTTGGGTGAAAGGGGATATGTTTTTTATCTTTGAGAAATTTATTTTCTACATGTTCAAAAATGAAAATTTAGACAGGAAATGTCTTAAAAATTCTTAAAATTGAATGCAGGCTGAAGCAAATGACATAACTATATTTCAACTACAGACATAGCCATGTTGAAAAGATAAAGAAAAACATTCCAACCAACTTTTATGAAGAGTGATTTAACATTCCACTTCATTCTAGGGGGAAAAAAAGAACCAAAAACAAATCTTCAAGATCTGTTCTCTCTGGTGATATGGTTAAATACAGAGTATTATGTGTTTCTAAGGGTCATGTAAATGGGTAATTTTTTTCATGTTGTTTGATTCAGTTTCCAGTGTGGAATAATGGGTGAAAAAAGCATGCAAGAATTTAGAAATAATCTGTATGAACTTGTAATATAAATATTCCTAATTAGATCCAGAATCAATGAAATCCCAGAGCAATGAGCAAATCAAAGGTCATATTTTATTTTCTGAATACCGATTATACTGTCTTCTCCTTTTATACTCACAAGTGTTGATTCCCCAGAACCATTTTGCAGTGCTACTCCAACGTGATAAAAATTTTAAAGAAAAGGAAAGGCTTATTTCCTTTAAAGAAAATATAGAACCATTTGATAAATAAGTGCTTCTGAATGTGATCCTTATGTAGTATTCTGCCCAAGAATACTAACCTCAATATAATCATAAAGAAACAACAAAAAATTCCAAATGAGGAAAAATTCCCTCCAATAACTGTCCCATGTTTTTCACAAATATCACTGTCATAAAAGGAAAAGAAAGTCTTAAGAACTGGTTATAGGAGACTAAAGGAACACACCAACTAATCACAACACCTAATCCTGGATGGCATCCTGAACTGGAAGTGGAGAACAATCTAAAGGGTGCAAATTAATGGAAGGGAATATGGATACAAAAATAGATGAAAGAATTTTATCAATATTTAATATCTTGATTGTGATTTCTGAACTGTGACAAAATATAAAAAAATTATGGGATCAAGTTAAAGTTTATTTGAGAGTTCTTTTTCATATCTTTGTAACATTTCTGAAGATTTGAATTTAAGTCAGAATTTTAAAATTAAAGTATATTATTGTTAAACAAAAATATATAAAATGAAACATGTCTTTATTCAATGATTACAAATTATCTTTTTCATTTAATATCATGTCAGTATGCTCATAATTTAACATGAGTCCCTGCCTTCTACAGAATAAGTGTGTTCCTGCTCAGAGTAGTGGATAAGGCTCTCTTCCTAGTCTTTCAGACTCACTTGGAAGATATAATAACATAAATGAATATGTTCAACTAGATTGGCTGAAATGATGAAAATGTATCATCATATGTCAAATATACCTCTCTAATTTTCAGTTCAGTGGCCTAGAATAATTTTTCAGCATATCAGCATAATAAGTGATTTCCTCATAGAGATTTTCTGGATAACAAGCTATGCAATTATCCTTATTCCCAAAACTTTACATTCACTCCTTACTTAAGTATTTTCTTTTATTCATTGGAGGTTTGATAAACAAACATTGGGAGATGAAACTCAGATAATGTGTATTACTTTGATTCTCATGGAGAGACAGAATTTTGAGATGTATGTATTCTTTTTGATAGGAAAGAGCATTGGACTTTGAAGATTACATGGTTTTTAATTGAAGGAATTTTATACATTTCCAGGACTATCAAAAAGATATATATTAAATGAGGTTCAAGAAAGATACTGTGTTTTTAACACCCATTGTGCAGAGCCTGTCACATATGAGGAACACAACTAAGATGAGTCAATGCTACCACTACTGCAATATGCATAAGGAAGATTATTTCATTACAAAAGGAGAGAACAACTTTATTTATTGAAGATTTTGTTCTGGAATTAACCTGATTTTTCCCAAATCAATTCAACTATTTTTTTTTCTAAATTGTAAGCATTTTAAATAAATTATCTAATTTTTTCTACACAGTGAAATAATTACAATTTTAATTCAAAAGATCAAGATCTTATTAATCCTTCATGGTAAAAGTCTATATTTCCTAAACCAAAACTATTTATTTGATTTTTACTTATATCAGTTTATTTTGATATTATATTCCATATTTCGAATATTCAAACTGTCTCATATTCATGAAAACAGCATTCAATATTTCAAAAATAATAATAAATGACGTAATAAAACTCATATCAAAGACTATTAGCAGTAATATTTTGATGATGTTCTTTCATCATTTTTAACAAATGATCTAAAACAATGCAATGTATTGGTGGGGTGATATATAGGAATTCTGAATATTATGATGCTTGTTTTTTAAACTTACAACTTCTCTAATAAAAAAACATCAATTGACAAAAAATCTTATTGGCTTCTCTGTATTACAATTCATACCATTAACTCTTTATGGAAGACTGATCAAGTTTCATTAATTAAAGTATTTTCTTTGATCTACATATTAGACAAATGGAATTTTACTAATATATTTCCTGAAGCGGAAAGTGTTTATTTAATAGAGTCTTAGAGTATACTTTTGTGAGAAATGAGAGGTCCACTTAGCAGTATTCTTGGTGATGGGATGGAAAGGGGATTCTAAGGGGTGGCCCCACTGGTTGTCTATGTCAGATAACGCCAATGGCAGAATGAAGATTCTCCCCAGCCTCTGAATCAGGCCAGAACTACTATCTGCCAAACCAAGAAAAAGTACTCTTCCCTTCCTATTCATCATCTTCTACTTCATCTTCCCTGAAGACTTGGTTGATTTGAGTGCTTGGTAAACAGAGAACCAGAATTGCAGTCTGCCAGATTGACTTTGTTGCAGTTTCTCCTGCTTTCTACCATTTCATCTCTTTTCCAGGGATTTGAAAGAAGCCTGGAAGTTCATACAGGAAGTAACTGCAGTGGAAATATCCAGTGGAAAGACCTGTAGGTTTGATAGGAGAACATTGCAGAAGTGCTAATACCATCTGACCACTTGCAAGTGATGAGGGGTTATTCTTAGAAGCATAGTGTCCATATCTTTAATTTAGAACTTGCGGAAAACCCCAAGAATGATATCTTAACATGTAACAATGACAATTTAACCAAAGTTTAGAGCACTGTATAAAATGTTCCTCTAGTGAAACTGAGTTCTCAGTGGCCCAGGTTTTTCTTCCTTCTCTAAATACATACCATGTTTTACTAATTGTCAGGATATCATTTTCTCAGTTCTACATTGGTTGGAGACAATTCAAATTAATTCAACAAAATCCAACTTTACAGGCTAAATCAATGAAGTCATTATTTTCTCATCTAACACACAAAATTAAAAGTAGGAACTGTGGGCTCATTCCTTCTAGATCTGCATTTCTATTACTTACCAGGAAAATAATGGTTATAGGCTAACAGGCCTAAAAAACATGCTACTCATGACAGTGACATTAGCATTAACTCTAACCCAGTATCTAATCCTCTTCTAGTTTAAGCAGTCAAATGTCTTCCCAGAAAGGATTCATATGATTTCCTTTATGCTATTGTTGCTTGATGTGTCCCTGTGACCATTTTTTGATTAATGGAAAGTAAGCAAAAGTGGCCTTTCTGGAGATCTTAAAGAGAGAAGGTGAATATTGTTTTATTTTTTCTTTCCCACTTGCTGAAAGATAGACTTATCAGTTGTAATGGGGCACCCTTACTAGACCATGATATGAACTTAGGGTTGGGTCTTAGGGATGTGAGGGATGACAAAATTGAAGAAAGAGATTTTCTGGCAACATGGATTTATATAACAACCTTGGAATTCCTGAATCTGAAAGTTATATTTATTTCTTAAGATACCATTATTTTATTTTCTCTTACTCATTGACAGAAGTAACTTTTACAAAAAATGTATCCTTTTAAATCAGAAAAGGAAGAATGTTCCAGATGCCACACACCATAGAAGTATGTCACATAACCATTTCTCTCATTGAACTCTTGAGTAATAAAAATTTATTTTTAAACCAGAAATATTGATAACCTAAACAAATCAAGAATCCAATAGTAAGGTGAGTAAATACTGAGTGGGCCGAGGCAAGTGACATCACAGGGATCTAACAAATATTCATGGCAAGTATTGAAACTTATTTTGAATGGATAGAAGCAGTCCCTTTCAAGTTGGACAAAATATGATGGTTCTCTTTAATGTTATATTGGAGATTATTGCAATGAAAAAAGAAAATTATACAAATAGGGAGTAAATATAGTTCAGAAAGGAAGACATTAAAATATTTATTTTAACATATGGAAAATCTGATAAGGTTTAAAAGAAAACTAATCAAAAGAAATTAATCAGAGATTTCAACAAATGTGCTGGAAATAAGAAACTTTTCAATAATCAATATTATTCTTATATATTAATAAAAAAAATTTATAAACATTTATGAAAAAGTAATAACACAGTCTATAAAGTATGCAGATATAAATATAATACATATCGTGTAAGAAATCTTTGCATTAGTTTAAAAACATTAATGGATATATAATAAGATGAACATAAATGTAGTATGGTGAATTCTCATTATTGTGGTAATCATGGTCTATTACATCACCAAGAACACCGAATTAGTAATACTGAACCATGACTCCTAGGGTTAATTCAGGGTTATTTTTCTGTGAACATTTAGTAACATTTGTAAACAGATCCATGCATAACCTTGTTTTATGTGTTTCTAATAAAGACACCTTATTTTAATATATGTTGTTGGTTCATTAACATTGTTATTACTGTAACAACACTATAACTCATATCTGAATAAAACATATTTAATACACATATATTCTCTGTAAAGCTCATCACAGCCTTCTTGCAGTTAAGAACACTAGCCAGAACTTCAGCAGTAAACTTGAGTATTACTTGAAACAGCAAAATCACCAAAAACTACACTGCAAATATGTGAAAAATGTGACTCAAAAAATATGATGAAAAGTCCATTTGTTTACAAGAGCTGAAAGCAGAAGGCTGAATGTCACCTTGCTTGACCTCACTAGAAATTTGTGCATTAGGTAACTCTAACTTTTCAGCACTTTTCTTATGTTTATGCATACCCACAGACCTATATTATTTGCAGATTTACAAAAGAAAAATTAGTGCTTAGGTGGATTCACAAATACAGAATTCCTTAATAATGAGAACTGATTTTAAATAAATTTAAAATGCATAAGTGGGGAAATCAATGAAATAACTATGTCAAACTTTCTCCATATAGTCTGTAACTTTAATGCAATTTCAGTAATCACATAATGGAGAGTCTGGTAATGTGTCCATGAGTATTTGAAGATGAGAAGAAAATTATCTGCAAGGTACCCCATTTATTACAAAGTTGCAGGTGATAGAGGTAATGGAGACTTTCCAATAATACTGAACATAAATGAAAGAATCCAACCTGAAGCACTCTGGGATAAAGAAAATATAGAAAAAAAGAAATAAATTAAAATTTGAAACTGGTAACCATTTTGAGGATGTTATATTTTTGGAGACATGACATAAAATGGATAAAGAAACAATTCTTTTCTCAATCTCATATTTTAGATTCATTTCTTTACATTTTAGGGTTTAATTTTCATTTTACTTTATGTTCCCTAAGCAAAAAGGGTGGGCCTTTTTAAATGCTTGGGCAGTTGATGTTGTGTTTGGTGTCAGCAGAGAAATTTGGGAGAATTCATCATTTTGAAACAGAGTCCTGAATCATCAGTGGAAGAACAATATAGTACCATGGCTATGTGTTTCATAATAATGGCAAACTAATCTGAGGCTGAATCTTATTAGGTGGAGAGTAGTCCTTGGCAAATACAAATGAACTTACCATTGATCTGGACAAGAACTATTCTGTCTTAATTAATTAAACTTCAAACCTTAGGCATTATGATGATAAAATAGGATACTTTGATATAGGTCAGTTCATCAAAAGCTATGCCTCAAATATCATGCCTCCTGATAGCTCTAGAAATATCTAGACACAGTAGGCAGGGCAGACAATCCCAGGAATTCAACATCTTGTCACTGGGCTTTACTTTGGAATATATGCTCCCAATGTAACAGAGTTGGACTCATTTATAATTTCCCTAAACATGGCTCTTCTGCCCTGTAGCCATTTGGCAATTTGATGTAATTATGAATTCCAAAAATATAATTGGATCATGCTTGTAAACTGACCTGTTAATCTGGACATGATTAAGTTATGATTAGGGCATTGACTGGGGCACATCAGTAGGGCATTGAGCTCCACTGAT
The DNA here is from genome assembly GCA_029593785.1 of Cabassous unicinctus. NCBI lineage: Eukaryota > Metazoa > Chordata > Mammalia > Cingulata > Chlamyphoridae > Cabassous > Cabassous unicinctus. The sequence goes on along the minus strand of JAQZBX010051500.1, from coordinate 4,814 downwards.
TGGTGGGTGAGGTAATCAAATATAAAAGGCAAGGCAAAGGAGAGAGGGAGCAGGTTTTGAGTAGCAGTTTTGATGTTGGAGTTTTGAAATTGGAGAGAAGGCCCAGGATAGAGACAAGCCTTTTGCTGAGAGTTAACAGCTGGCCTTGTGGAGAAAAGCAAATCCTAGACAGCCTCATAGTCTACAGCTGACCTTGTAGAGGAAACAAAGGAACTGAGCCAGGAGAGAAATGCAGCCCCAGGAAAAGAGGAACCCAAGAAGCCTGAATCCTGGCAAACGTGGACAGCTGTCTGGCTCCAACATGTGGCAATGGACTTTGGTGAGAGAAGAAACTTATGCTCTATGGCCTGGTATCTGTGGACTTCTACACCAAATAAATACCCTTTATAAAGACCAGCCTATTTTTGTTTTTTCATATTAGCACCCCTTTGCCTGATTAACACAGAATTTGGTACGGAGGAGTGGGTAAGTGCTTTTGAAATTACCAAAATTTTGGAATGGTTTTATAAATGGTTAAGGGGTATTTTTTGGAGGAACTGTGAAATGCTTGATGTAAAAGGCCTAGATCACTTTGAAGAGAGTGTTGATAGTAATATGGACACTAAAAAGACTTTCTATGATGCTTTAGAAATAAATGATGAAACTATTATTGGAAACTGAAGGAAAGGCGATCCATGTTTTAAAGTTGCAGAGAACTTAGGAAGATTAACTCCAGGTGTTATTTGGAAGAAAGAATTTGAAAATTGCGAACCAGAGCATTTACCTGAAGAAATTTCCAAGGTAAACTTAAAGAATGTGGCTTGGCTTCTCCTTGCAGCTTGTAGCAAAATACTAGTTGAGCAAAATACACTAAGGTCTGAATTTGTGGGCACAAGGAAAACAGAAACTGATTCTGGAACTTCCAAGTTTCTGGAAATCAAATTCCCAGATGAAAATGCCCTATTTGAAGACTTTGCTAAACTTGGAACTCATAACTCAGAATTGAAGATGCAGTTATCTCAGAAAGACTTGTAGAAAGTCTTACTGTCTGATGGCTTGAACCCCTACTTCTTGCATGCTAAACCAACAACATTTTTGAGAGTGCTATATGAACAAAACCACTGTCAGCTTGGACAAAAGATTGGAGAGAAACAGCTTTAAGAAGAAAATCATGGAAGCTGAGATCTTGAACTAAGACATCACCTTGGGCCAAGAGAGGAGCCCCACCCATGTGTACAGTGATGGTGAGTTTGCCCCAGGAATTGAAGAGTGTAGATATCCCCACCCAATGTTCAGGAAGAGTTTTGCTGCCCCAGGTTACAAGGAAGGTGGAGCACATTCCTCAAAGATTAGGGTGGTTAAGGTCAGCACCCCATAGGTCTGAGAGGGATGCTCTTGTCCCCCATGGATTAGAGAAGGCCAGGTGGTCAACCTGTTGCTCTGAGTGGTTTGAACTTGTATGTGAAAGGGTAAGGGAATATTGTCTTCACCTCACGGTACTAGGGGGGTTAATACTCTAACCCAAAGATTGGGTAAGTTGTGGCAATCACCCCAAACACTCTTGGAGGGTGAGGTCTGGAGATTGGTCAACACCCAGATGCTTGATGAGGGTGGAATCAAGAAAGTAGACATTGGGCAAGATTGTGGAAAGGGTGGGTCCCCATGTGGCCCGAAGAAGAAGAAACCATCATCTTAAGAATGACTCCCAGACTTTGAAGTCCAATGGAGGATGCCCTGCAGGTTTACTGAACTGTGGAGGATTCATGACTCAAGATTAACATCCCAATTTCACCTTATGATATTGAAAATGTTTATTCGTCTTTCCATTTGTGCACTGGATGCAGTTAAATGGTTTTGTAAGTTTCAGAGTCTACAGCAGATGGGATTTTGCTGGAAGACAAAGTGTATTTCTTTAAAATGCCTATGATATGATTTTGTCCATGAATTGTTACTGATTTAAGTTTTTTTTTTAATATTGTAATGTATTTTGGAATTCAGAGGGTGGAATGCAGCCATTTGGCAATTTGATGTAATTATGAACTCCAAAAATATAATTGGATCAAGCTTGTAAACTGTTCTGTTAATCTGGACATGATTAAGTTATGATTAGGGCATTGACTGGGCCATTTTTCATTTTTTCTAATATCCCAATCTTTTAATTTTATTTTATTATTAGTTTTTTAAAATTTTTATGTATTTTAATTCTTATATTTAAACTTATTATTGTTTCATTTTCCTACTTATTTTATTTGGCTATTGTAAGCGCTTCATTTTTTGAAGAAGCTTTGGATCACAGTAGGGTTACAATTGGGGCAGAGGAGGATCCTTGGTATGGGGTGTCAGTGGTGGGGGATGAATGGGAGGAAGTTCACCTAAGCATACTTATAAGGTTAATGAAAAAATATTCAAATGTTCAGCGAGCATTGTCACAGTGGGTGGAGACTCACACAATAACCGAAAGAATACTGAATTCCCATCCTGGAGAGCTCTGCCACATTATGTAATGGAGTGCCAACAGTCCCCCAAGTGCAGGGACAGTGACTGATAAAGGAGAATGTGCCACTAATGGGCCCTTGATATTGACAACTAGGCTTATGAGCCTTTTCTCTTGATATTGAAACTTAGCCTATTGTTATGGGATGCCTAAGATTTGCCTCCTGAGAGCCTCCGTGTTGCTCAAATGTGACCTCTTTCTAAGCCAAACTCAGCATATGAATGCATTACCTTCCCACCAGCATGGGACACGACTCCAGGGGATGAGCCTCCCTGGCACTGAGGGATTGCTTCCAAGTATCAACTAGCAATGCAACTGTGAAAATGACCTTGAATAAAAGGAGGAAAAGATAAAGACAAATGAGTTTACACGACTAAGGGAGTTCAAAATAAATCAGGAGGTCATCCCAGAGGTAATGTGTATGCACATCTCAGCAGGATCTCATAGACTTCCAAGTGGATATTACCCCAAATAGGGGTCTCCTGAGGGCTCTGGAGACACTCAGTTCCTATGTTCAGGTGGATAGCTCTGGAGTTTATGCCTTGCCAGTGGGCCCTACTTTGCAGTTTGTGCTCCTGAGAGTGACAGAGTTGGACTCAGTTATGTCTTCCCTGAAAATGGATCATCTGTCCCTTCTATTTTTTAAACCTATACTTGGTGCTGGAATTGTAGGTGTACATCCAGAAACTTGAGTCTTTGGGTTGTCCATATGCCAGCTGGGCCTGGAACCCCAACAGATTTGCAACACCTACTCTATAGATCACTGGACTCACCCAGGACAACTGGCAGGGAGATGATGATGGAGACAACAGCCATCCCAGGAAATGGAGAGAGTCTACAGCTGCAGACAGGATTCTCCCACCCATCTTCCCCTTGGAATATAAATCACCTTTCAGTTGTAGTTGAAGTGGATGTCTCCATCCCAGAATACTCAGGAATGGGGGAAGAGCTATGGAGCAGGGTGGACTTACTGGTATTCTACTATAGACAAGTTGTGCCTCTAACAATGGAAGAAATTACAACATTTATGGGGAGCCAGGGGCCACAGCAGCCTCTGGGGGCAGGGAGAGGAAAAAACTGTTGTAATACGGGGCTTTTTCAGGACTTGGGAATCACCCTAAGTGATGTTGCAATGACAGATATAGGCCATATTATATCATCACATAACCTGCTGAAGTGTATGGTATAATGTAGAATACAATGTGAATTATGGTCCATGTTGACTATCAAAGCCCCAGGATGCATTTATCAACTGCAATGAATATGTCACACTAATGAGCATGTTTACGTAGGAGGGTGTGGGAGATGTGGGTAGTGGGGTATATGGTAATCCCTGTAAATTTTTGTAAAATTTATGTAATCTAATTATCTTTTAAAAAATTAAGAACTTAAAAAAAAAAAGTGCTCCTGAGAGCTCAAGTGTATTGTGAGGAAAATTTTTGATATGTTTTATCTAATATGAGATGGGGTTTCCAAAGTTAGTAACATGAAGCGACTATAAATACTGGAGTAAACTGTGCCAGCCCCATCACTCTTCAACTCCAATTAAAGGACATTCAGTTTCACAGGGAAAACATCATTTTGATGAGTCCCTTTCGATGATGTAGTATGCATTAAAACCTTCTTTCACCCTCTGGAAATTCTGACTTACACAAAATGGCTACCAATGATGAAGATCCTATTGTAAGCATCTAGAAGAAAAGACAGCAGGAAACCTCAGCCTCTGCTGCAAAAGTCTAAACCTGAAAATGAAGAATCCCTTCTTAGATGATATTTGTTTTGAAAGATGGTACCCAACATCTTTCTTTGATCATAACCTTGTAAAACATTACATAATAAGGTTCTGATTGTTGAGGTACCCATTTATTTATGAAGTCACTCTGAATCTCTTTTTATTTTATCCCCTTCACTATAATGCAAATGATTCCCTATGGGACATATTTCAACTATGTTCTAAAAGAACAAACAGGATTGGCACCTGTAACCGTTGGGGAATTTGATGTAATTATAAATTACAAAAATATAATTGGATCCTGCCTGTAATCTAATCTGTTAATCTGGGCATGATTGGATTATGATTAGGGCGTTGACTGGGCCATGTCAGTCAGTAGGGCATTGAGCCCCACCTGCTGGTGGGTGGGGAATTGAATATAAAAGGCAAGGCAAAGAACAGAGTTGAAGCAGTCTTTGAGAAGCAGCTTTGATGTTGGAAAGAAGGCCCCAGGAGAAGAGAAGCGAACCGTTCGCCTAATTGCCTACAGCTGACCTTGTGGAGGAACCAGGAGCTAAGCCCGGAGAGAAACGCAGCCCCGGGAAGAGAGGAATCCAAGAAGCCTGAACC
>JAQZBX010051499.1:0-19367 GCA_029593785.1 Cabassous unicinctus | reverse complement strand
TTTTGGTCTGGGACACCCAGAGGGGAACTAGTTTGAGAAACGGCCCTGTGGGATCCTAATGTTTCCTCCTGGCTGAGGAGCCCGTCTCAAAAACAGCACTGTCATTGGAAGGACCCTTCCTAGAAGGCAGGTAGACAGGGGGCTGAGGTGCAGAGCGGCTCCGCCCAGAACTAAGACCCACCTCTCCCACGGCGTTCACCACCGGCAAGTGCCGCAGGCCCATCGTCCTAAAGAGATTGAAGACCTGGGAGACGTGCGCATTGGGTGAAACGGTAAAGGGTGAAGGGTTCATGTAGGGGGTGACATCCTGCAGAGAAAAGACAAACTCAAGCTACCCAAGGCTGCTTTGACCCTCAGGATCAGCCACGAACAGCACAGACGAGGGGAGCTCGGAGGAGGCTGCAGCCACGTCCCAGACAGGACAGCGCCGCTGGCCTCCTTTCCTGGTGCCCTGGTCCCAAGGGACAGCCCTTCTCACCACAATCATCCGGGGGTTCAGCAGCGTCAGATCCAGGTCGTGGATATCAGGGTACCGTGGGTAATCCTCGGCCATCTCAGCGTAAGAAAGGCGCGGCTGGCTGGCACTCTGCAATTCCAACCAGGACACGGGCCTCGTACCTGGAGCACGACTGGAGAGGCCATATTTAGGCCCTTCCCCCTTTACGTCCGCATGCCCCCAGTCCCGGCCCTGCTGAGGGAGGCGTGGACAGCAGATGCCAGCGGCAGGTGCTCTGAAGCCAACTGTGGGCCAATTCCTAGCTGTGGACTCTGGCCAAGTTTCCTAAGCCCTCTCAACTTCCCTTTCTTCATCTGTGAAATGGAAACAGGTTCTTCTCAAGTTTCAGTCAGGAAAGTGCTAGTCCACGGTAGCTTTGTTACTATTTCTCCATCCCGAGTCCTCTGGACTTCTCCCTGGCTCTCCACTGCTGCTAACTCTCCCAGGGGTGTGGGCTGAGCACGGGACCACAGGTGCTGGGCACTGCTCTCCTCTACCCTCACCTTCCATCCCTAACTCCACTCTGCACACACTACCTCCAGCACGACTTTCTGTGTCACCCATCCACCACCTGCCCAGCAGCACCTGACGCCCTGTGCTCTATCAGGCCAGGTGTAGCTGGTTTCCACGTTCAGGCACAGCCCTCCCAATCAGGCCTACCTCCCCCACTCCTGCTCTCTCCTACCCGGGCTCTACTATGTTCTACCCCAGCTCCAGCCAGGCTGGTCCTCCTGCAGACCAGCCCCGGCCTGGCCAGCCCACACTGGGCCCTTCCTGCTCCGCCTCCTGTTAACTGTGGGCCAGCCCCCAACCAGGAGGGGCGGTTTGGAAGCTGGGCTTCTGGCACCTTTTCCAGCCTCCTTTGTAAGAGCTGGAGAGTAGGGGTGAGTGGCCTCAGGTGGCAAGGCACCACTTTGAGCAGCAAACCCCAGCCCCTCCTGCTTCTCACTACAAAAACAAAAACAAAGAGAAAAAAGGAAACTACAGCAGAATTCAGGGACAGAATGGGACTTCTTTCAATAACACATGTAAGGAAGTTCACTTATATCAGAAATTAAAATATAGAAATTGTATTACAGTCCCAATACTGGAAGACTTCAGACAAGCAGGACGCTTGAGAACTGGTCCAGAGACTGAATGAAAATTGACCAGGAAACGCTGACTGCAGCAGAGGGAGCTGGAAGGCCTATACTGCTTACTCAACTGCCCCCCATTTACATGTGAGCTCCCCAAAACCCCTGTCTTCTTGCCCTGGAGTACAGGGAGTGTGTTCTTATCACCTCTGTACCTTCCACAATCCAGGAGCTAACAAGAAGCAAGACTTACTGACTGACTCTCAGAATAACAAACTCCTCGGACGAGCAGGGTGACAAGCTGCGACCGAAGGATCAGGCCGTGGAAGGTCAAAGGGCGGAAGCGCTCCTCCATGGTCCAGTCTTCACTCGGGGACTGGTCGGGGTAGAGGTTGGGGTAGGGAGTGTATCTGTTACACAAAAACCAGACACTGCCTAGTGTACCCTCAGCAGGATCACTCCTCGCCCACGTCCCCAGCCTACTTCCCAATCTCCTCGAACCCGGGAGCCGGACGATAACCTCTGAACCCCTCTGAGCAAAGGACTGACTCCTTCCGGAACCTCGGAAGGCACTGGTGCCCCTTGCAGAGGAGCAGCTCGCCTGTCCCGCGGCAGCCTCCCCACTCACCGTCTTTCCAGCATCTGCTGGAGGAGGTCCTCCTTCTCGGCCGGCTCTTCCGAGGCCATGTGGTCATCGCACATGTTCCTCAGCTCGCTCGAAGGGTAGGACTTCATGGACTGGCTCCGCTTGCGCTGCTCACCGGCTCGGGTGAGGATGCTGGATTTCTGGGGGCGGGAGGCAGGGAGTGCTAAGCATGGGCTCACCAGCACAGCAGCACCAACTTGGCTGAAGGACTTGGCTGCCGGTGAGGGTCAGAAGCACATCTCAACACAGGAAGTGCAAGGAATCTTCTTGGGGGCTCAGGGACTTACAATACAAAGAGTTCTCTTGGAGTCCCATGACTTGGATGGAGACCCTGGGTTTTGCCGGCCCAACCTCTCTACCCCTTTGATTTGGGAACAGTGCTTCAATTCTCCACTGGAGAACAGCCCCCCTCCCGTCCTGGTGTCATGTCCTGAAGACCAGGACGGGTCAATCAAAGCGACCCCCAGCCCCAGCCACCAAAGCCGAGGGGTGGGCACATGACCCAGGTGAGGCAATCAGACTCTCCCTCTCCCTGGAGTTTGAACCTGGAATAACCCAAGGGTGGAGAAGGGCTGGCGCCAACCCCTCCCGGGACCCTAGGGAGTGTCAGTAACCCCCACACTGCTCTGGTCTGGCTCTTTGGCTTTCCCATCAATCCTGGCGCTCCCAATGGATCTTTTTCTTGCTTAAGTAGGTCAGGGTCCATTTCTGTTCTTGGCAACTCTAGAGCCCTCATTCAACTTGCACTCAATAAATAATGAATAACAAAGCCTGCTGGTTAAGACACCATATGAACGTAAGTTGTGCTAGCCTGTAAAGTCTAGATCCACCGCCGCATATCCTGAAATCAGTGTGAGTCAACCAAGTCCACCCTCTCAACAGGGGAGTGACAAGCGCTAGATCACTGGAAGTCTCCTCACCTGCCTGTCCTCTGGGGCTATCCTCCTACCTTGAATTTGATGTTGTTACTGATGAGCTGGTTGCCCTTCATGAACTCCTTCTCGTTGCCCCGGTTCTCTGTGACCACCGGGAAGGCGTGGTGGACCGTGGTGCGCAGGATGCTAACCAGACTCTGGATGCGGGTGTGCGGGTAGACGTAGGTCAGGTTGGGCTCCATGATGTCACTGGCCCGCAGTCTGGGGAGGGAGTGGGGAGCCATCCAGCCTCGCGACAGAGCCCATGGCTCCCTGGGAGTAAGCCGCGAGGGGGCCGTGCTGGCTCTCCCGCACTGCCTGACCCTTTGGGGCCCGTCTCTGAACCATCTCCAGCGGGTCCTTAAACCCGACGCAGTCTTTTGCACCGCCCCGCCCCGCTCATCCGTGCTGCTCCCCTGCCTGGGATGCCCCTCCCCTTGCTGTCAGGTAGGTGGGCCTTTCCACATCCTTCAGCTCAATAGATGCCCCCTTGCCAAGCACCCCACCAGCTCACCCGGGGGGTTGGCCACCCCTCCTCTGCACACCACGCATGTTCCACGTACTGCCACTGAGCTACTCATTATACCACTAGAATTTAAAAAAAATACATGTGGAGTCCCCCTTCAGACCAAAGGTTGGCAAATTACAGTGCACGGGTCAAATCCGGCCACACTCATTCAGTGACATATAAGTTGTGGCTACTTTCACACTTCAATAGCAGAGCTGAGTAGTTGTGACAGAGACTTCAAGGTCTGCAAAGCTGAAATATTTCCCATCTAGTCTTTACAGAAAAAGTTTGCTGGCCCTGCATCACACTGTGAGGGCCTGGTCAGATATCTGGATACAGGCCTAAAATATTTGTGGACTGATGGATTATTTGATGATTTTGCCCAGAACAGTCACTGCTGAGAGTCTACCATTTTGTTTGGCACGTGTGAAGCAGGCCGGATCTCTCACCAGGGCTTGGCATACCCTTAATTTAAAAAATTCACTCGTAACACAAACTTTATCTGGAGACCTCACTCTGGGAAAGCTGTCATATTTAACCAGAATGCCTCAGGAGCCAAACAGACCCATGACGCACTGGCCCCTGCCTCTCCCTCAGCACCCGTTCCCCCCATGCCCCTTTGTCCCCTACTCTCCCCCCTTGCTCCCAGCCACACAGAGCTGCTCAACATCGACAACAAGCATGCTTGCTTTGTGAAGGACCTTCCTGTTGTCACTGCCTGTTAAGCCTTCTTCCAACCCAGGAGCCATTTGGTACTGTTCCAAAGCTGACTGTTTCCCATCCTAACACAAATGTTCCTTAGGCCCTAGAGCGTATAAATTCGGAAACGAGGACAAGAAGGAAATCATGGCCTTACTTGTCCATTTCCACCTCTGTCTCCCACTCCAGAAGCGGCACTCCTCGCAGGCCCACGTGGATATCATAAATGCCCTTGTTGAAAAAGTCCCCGGTCCACTTGGCCACCTGAAATGCAAAGCAAAGACTGAAACCAGGCACTTGTGGGTGAACGTCACCCTGAACCTCAAAGAGGCCTGGGAAGGAGGTGCTCACCATCAGGGTGATCATAATGGGAAGCCCGTAGGTGATCTCGTTGGTGGACTCAATCAGGATGACCGTGAGGCTGATGGTCATCCGGACGACCCCGCCCAGGAAAGCCGCAGCACCGATCAGGGCAAAGGTTCCGGAATAGATGTGGCTCAATCCAATGTAGCTGGTGAAGAAAGAAACCGAGACCGAAGCTTAGAGTCACAGTGGTAGAAGGCAGGGGAGCCTGAGGTTTGCACAGTTGTGCATGTGCACACATGGGTGTGCGCTGGCACACTCACTGTACCTTTTTAGGACATTGGCAACTAAACGTCCAAAAGCCGCCCCGCACAGCAGAGAAGGCACAAAAAGGCCGCTTGGCACCGATGTGCCGTACGTCCAGCACGCAAGCAGGAAATAGAGGACGAAGAACAAGGCCAAGGTGATGGGGCTGAAAGTACCTGCAAGGCAAGGAGCGCCCCGAGTCCCACCGCCAGGTGCCTGCCAAGGCCCACCAAATCCTCAGGCCCTACCAGGCCCTTCCGTACCCCAATCAGTTCACCTCCCGACACTGGAGGCAGAAACCTCAACCTTTTGCCTGGGTTGATATTATAAGGGAAAAGTCCTGTTCTTGCTCAGGAGAAGGGCAAGCTTGACTGTATCTGAGAGCCAACGAAGGGGCAGAGGAATAACAAATTGCTCCCTGCGGAAGAAACCAACCACCCGGGACCGGGCTGAAGCAAAGACCCTCACCATCCTGGTGGAAGAGCTGCAGGATGGCAGACTCCTGCGGGTTGAAGAAGAGGGTGGCCATGTCATTGTAGGTCTCGTTGGGACAGAAAAAAGTCTTGATACTTGAGTTCACATCTTCTGATGCAACCTAAGAAGCAGGACTCAAAAATTCAGTAGAAGGCCACGTGACCAATCTTCAAGAAAGAACTTTTTCAACAAGGCAGAAAACCACAGGCAGCAAAAAATGGGTCTAGATCTGATGGCAGCTGACTGTGACAATGGTGTGCATTCTGAGAAGGAAATAATGGATGAGGGCCTTTGTCCATGCACACTGAGAATGACAAAGGAGCTACAACTATGCCTCGTCCGGACCTGGCTGTGCTTCCTCATCTGTGCTGATTTCCTAAGGGATAGTGCTGGAAGCCTGGCCTGAGAGGCCCAGTGGCTGGGGGAAGACACGGCAGGTGAGAGACAAAGGGCTAGGAGGTGACAGGTGTCTGGAGAGGAAAGGCGGAAGGGTTAACCAGGACTGGGAGAAGAAGCAGATGGCCAGCTTCCTGAGCTTCTGCTTCCAATTTTTGTTCAGCAGAGAGGAGTTCCCCCCCTGTAACAGCCAATGTTGTTTACAAAGGTGGGAAAAAGAAGAAATGTGGTGCTCACACTCTCTTGGGTGAGTCGAGGACCGCAGGTTCCTTTATCTTTTAAAAATCTGAGGCGGGTGTAGAGCAATGAACCCCTCGCACCTATGAGCTCTAAGCAGAGGCAAGCAGACACTGCTGGCTGCTGCTTCTTTGGGGGTGTATGATAAAGGCAGCAGGAGTGCTCAGGTTACCTGCAGCTGGAACGAGTCATTACTGATTTGACTTGAAGATGACATCTGTCGGCATTCCCCCAACACCATCGAGGCCATGAACAGCACCACGGTGGTTACCAGAGACACCAAGAGGCTCTCGAGGACTCTAGGGAAGAGCACACCTGTTACTGTGCGACAGAAAGACACCCTTGTCTTGGAGCTCAACAACACAACCCTGCCTACCCCCAGCTGTCCACCCACAAACATGTATTTTACGTGTCCCAGCAATTTTTCCACAAAGAATGAGGTCAATAAAGTGGGCTGCTGCGTCCACACCATCTCTCTCCAAGGAGCAGAAGGGCCTTCCGACCAAGTCCCAGGGGTGAGCGAGTCTCTACATGAGACAGCACCCCCCGGCACGGCCACACTGACCCTTCCGACTTTGTCACATGTCCTAGCAGCAAGTTAAGAGAGGCTTGGATCCAACCAGCAGCCCCGACATAAATTAAGTTCAGACGTAACTTTGCAGCCTGTCTGACAAAGAGTAGACTTATGACCCTGTTTCCATTCTCAGTCTTGGACGGGGCATTCAAGCTGGGCTGGGAAGCAGGGTCTGTTCATGTAACGTCTTCCTCGGAGAGATGGTCCTGCTCACACAAAGCTCAGGGAGCCACAGCAGGCTGGGGAGGGCAACTGCACAGGTACCTGACAAGCTTAGGTTTCGGGTGCACGTTTCGCATACGGTACTTTGCGAGTCTCTTGTTCAGACAGTTGAACGTGGCTCCTAGGAGGCCCCCAATGACCCCCATCACGATGAAGAAACCCAAATCCATAGCTGTCCAGAGATGACATTTTTTATCAGAGTCAGAGCACTGAGAGAAGGGGAAGGGGAGAGAGAGAGAAAAACCACAGAGCCCATGAGAACAGGAAGGGGCAGAAGAGGGAAGACAGAGACAAGCTGACGCTCCCTTCCCTCTAAAGGGAATCCTGCCCACACTGACAGCGGGGCGTATGCAGGGGAGAGACGAAATGCAGAAATGCCCCCCTAGACGCTGTACTTACCCTCTGGTCGCTCCTCCCTGGTACTCTACTTAAGAGCAATTTTTATGGGTCAAGTAAGAAATTCTGGGGGAAAGGACAAAACATACCTTAAACTCGCCAAAGTTCAGTAATCCAGGGAGCTGGAAAGAACCCCAACTTCCAAACTGAATCCCAGAACGAAAGAAGTTGAGGGTGAAGGTGGCAGACATGGAACAGAAGAGCTAGGGGACAGGTGACAAAAACAAGAACATGCAATAGTGACAAGCCTTTTTCCTTGGCATGTCTTCAGAAAACGAAAGCTCTACAAACAAACCTGCAACTGGAGGTTTGGATACAGAGACTTGATAACCACTGCAGCAAACACCACTCACATGTGAAAAAATGTTAAGTTAGGCTACAGGAAGTTTTCTTTCAAAAAGCCAATGAGTATCTGTTGAAAGCCTATTGTGGACCACACCACGTATCAGAGAGGAACAGTGCGGGAGCGGATGTAGCTCAAGCAGTTGAGCGCCTGCTTCCCATATACAAGGTCCCGAGTTTGAACCCTGGTACCTCCTAACAATGCAAACAAACAAAAAAAACTACCTCAGGGAAGCTGGTATAGGTCAGTGGTTGAGTGCTAGCTCCACGTATGAGGTCCCGGGGAACAGTGAACCCAAAAGGAAGAAACTTCTGCTCTGAGGGAGGAGGCTTGAGTTCAAGTCCTGCCTCTGCCACTTACTGGTTATGACTATGGCCAGTTTCACGTTTCAACAAGGGAGGATAATAGCAGATTAAACAGGAGTTTGTTGTTTGGGTGATGGGGACAGCGTTAATATGAGAAGGATCAAAAAGTGCTTTTAAAATGCATCACTAATCCTCATGTCTGTAGTCCGGAGGTTGTGGGTGTCTGGATCACAGAAATCCCTGACATGGGCAGCCCTTCTGGTCTCATGAGGACTAGAGTTAACTGGATCGAGTACAAGACACCCAGTGTAATTTTCGGGGTGTGGTTAAGCCTAGGTTCCCGCTGAAGGCTCTCCTCACCACTTTCCACGTCAGCCCTTGGTTCCAGAAGGACGAGCCCTCCTCCAGACTGAACAAGGTACCCCCAATTGGAGCCCCAAAAGCTGCAGCAACTCCAGCAGCCGCCCCCGCTGACACAAAGTCTCGCTTGTCTCTAGGGAGAGAAGAAAGAGAGACGGGTTATGGGGGAAAAAACTCTCAGGCCACAAAAAGCCAGTTTTTCACTTCCCTATCCAGGAACATCTTATCCCCTGACCCAAGGGCAGTTGAGGGCTGGGAAGGGGCAGTTCTCTGGTGAGTCCACTCCAGAGCAAACTCAGTGGACAAGAGCCAAATGCTCTCCCCCATCAGAGTTCCTCCAGGTGCACTGGCTCCTCTGCCTGGGGAGCAGGAGGCCCTAACGTCGGTCTACTACGCAAACACGGGCTCCAGAGCCTGTCCAGCTGCCACCTCCAGGGGCGGGTCAAGGGACTTCCCAGTCACTGCTGAACCACGTCCCCTTCCTTCCAGAAAATCACAGCATTGGTGAAAATGGCAAAGGGCTGAGTTCTCCTAGAGGAGTAACCTAGAGAACTACAAAGACCAGAAGGTAGGCTCTACCTCTGAACCTGGGCTGCAGATCCCAAGGTCCCTACAAGGTGTGTGGTTCATTACCACATACAAGTCTCACGGGCCTCAACAAGTCTACTGGGAACAGCCTCTTCCAACCTAGAAAGGCGGCTGACCAATGAAATCGTTTTAGAATACAAAACACATTCCCTAACATGCCTGCAGACTTTCTTTGTCGTGTTTCTGATGTTGGCATCATTGCACAAGAGGCTTCTAGGCCTTCTGTCATGACGAAATAGAAGTTATGAGGCCAGCTTGGTCCTTTAGCTTCGTTTCAGAAGAGTAATTCAAAGCTTGCCTGCTTTTCTGACATGCAGCCTGCCTATGCTAGCCAGGCTAGAGCAAGGTGGCAGAATGAACATTTTTGCTTTTTTAAGAAAAACAATTCCTCATCTTTTCATACCTGTCACTTCGGAAATAGGGGAAGTTAAACTGGATCTTCTGTAAGGAGATGCTCTGAAACTAAAACAACAGAAAACGAAATCAGAGAGGGGTCGACAAGGATGAAAGCCGCAGGAACCCACAGCCCCTGGGGAGTCCTCTTTGCTTGAGCACACCTGGGCAGATGTGCTGCAAGAAGGAAGAGCCCAGGACAGCAAACCAGGAATTGGCTATCGCCTTTGGGAGGGAATTCTCTTCCCTATACCCACATTTGTAGGATCTTCAGAAACTGCACTTATGCATAATCAACAAGTCAGAAACGAAAGGGGAAACAGCTGAGCAACGGGTTGGGAAGAACTGAAAGTGGCTGTAGAAGATAAAATTAGCTCTTCTCAGGGGATGTCAAGAAGTTAGGAGGCTGAAACAGCCATTTCAATCTGTTCAACAAAATCTCACGCTGACCCCCAATCCCAGTGCTTAGCTTCCCGCTGCCTCTCGGCTCACAGGCCTCTGACGGAAAGGAGTTGAGGCAGTAGTGAGAGAGAACGTCAGAAGATGGTCTCGGGATGAAAGAACCTTCTCTGCTTTTCCTCAACAACTCACAGTCACAGCAACTTCCTCCCCTCAGAACCCGAGGGGTGAAAGTGTAAAAATAATTGAGGCTTCTCAAATCTGCAGCCCTGGGATATGGAAAAGCCCAGAAGAACGGGGGGTTTGGAGTCCTGAGCCGTCCCTTAACCTCTCTAAGCCTCAGTGTCCTCATCTGAAAATGGGGGTGATGGGAACGACTGAACACTCGGGGCAGCTACAAAGGAGGAGGTGTTCCGGCGTGTAGCACAGTCTGCCAGAGCTGCTGCGCCACTTCCAACAGAATCCGCACAGAGCCGGGCCTAGAGCCATCTCAGCTGACACTTCCAGTCTCTTGAGAGTTGATGGCCCTGAGATGACCACCCGGTCACCCCAGGCGGAGGCGCCTGGCAATGGCTGGGGGAGCACCCCACTGACTCGCCTTTGAACAGCGGTCCCAGCAGGGCACTGCCAAAACTTTGCCATGCAGTTGGGAAGCAGACAACATATTCTTCATATCAACCCAAACTGCCGTCAGATTCCAAAGCCATGGGACATGGGAGCGAGGAAAGCAGCCTTACCTGAGGGAGGCCGGCTCCCACCACCGCACCGCTGTGGATCATGGGGCCTTCCTTCCCCACAAAGAGCCCTGGGAAGAAGTGAGGAAGGGAGACCATCAGCACGGAAAGGCTCCTGGGTCAGGAGACCTTTGCCACATGGACCTTTTTCCAAGAAATATAGAATGGAGACAATTATATGAGGAAAAGAGAGAGCCAAATTCCCATCAAATAAACTCCGTTTAAAGTCTTGCTAAGGGGAAATACTCTTTAAACTCCTTATCAGGGGGTCAGCAAGCTATAGCTCATGGGTCGGAGTCCGACCAGATGCCTGTTTCTTATGCCCAGGAGCTTGGAACGGTCTTTGCAACCTTAACTGGATACGTTTCACATGCTCACATAAAGTGCCTGTGGAAGGTCCTCAATGCTGCCTCTTGGCTCACAAGGCCTATAATATTTACTATCTGGCCATTTACAGAAAGAGCTTGCTGTCCCCTTCTCTAGATGCCTGAGAATCCTTCTGCTAAAAGCAAACCCCACAAACCAACTAGATAGTTATTCTACTTCAAAGAACAAGGGTGTGCTGGGACAAGAGAGCTCTAGAAAGTAACATGCTAACGTCTGCTCAGGGGCAGGCCCTTCAGCCCAAACCTAATTAATTTACACACATCCTTCTTCTTGCCATTTTACCCTGGGAAGGATACAAAGCTGAAAGCCCCTCCTTACCTCCGGCCACACTGAACAGCACTCCAAAGACTTTGCAGAGCAGGGTGCGGAGACGGACAATCCCTGGCACCTTCACCCCATTCAGGTAGCATTTGATCTCCGGAATCCCAGAACCTGCTGCCACTGGCTGGCGGGGAGAGGAGGTAGACCCAGAAACTCAAAACCCATCAGTTCTACAGCTGACCCTCAACACCCGGACCTCGGCAGCTGAGGACGGTCTAGCAGGTTCTCAACGTCAGCGTCAGCATGGCCTGGAGAGCTGGTTAGAACACAGGTGCCGGGCCCCGCCCCCAGCCTTGCTGAGTCTATGGGTCGAGGGGGACCCCAAGGCTTTCCATTTCCAACAAGTTCCCAGGAGATTCAACATTACCTAGGGAGCCTGTCAACAATTAGTGCTGGGGCCCAAAGATTCTGATCTAATTGGCCTGAGCTGGGACCCAGCTATAAGTGTTTTTTTAAGAGTACCCACGGTGATTCTAATGTGCAGTCAAGGCAGGGAACCACTGCCCTAATCTAGATTTTCCTTCTTAATCTCACCAGAGGCTGAAAACTTAACTTTTGGAAACATCTCTTCTAAATGAACAAGAGGTCACTTTTGGCAGAAATCTACATATATATATTCTAAATCTAATTCCGTCTCTGGCATTCTGGAAATGAAGGTGCAGAGCAGGAATCGAAAACCTCATAAGCCAACAGGCCACACCCAAACCACCTCACCTCAATTAGGACCAGAAGGCTTGCCAAAAAGACAAAGGTCAGGTTAAAACCCAAGAGCTCCAGGAGGGACAGGGCGAGGCAGCCTTTCTTGCTGCATTCCTCCACCGCTGCAGAAAGCAAGTTAGGGAAAACGTGCTCACCACCCAAGAGGCTTCCTTGCAATCACCTCAAGGCATATGGCTTCTCCTCTTCTAAATCACGGTGGCTACTTACTACACCTTCCCAATCTCCATTTATAGATTTAAAAAACAAAACAACCAAACAAAAGCCCTGCCTGAGATGTGTTTACATTAGGAAGCATTCTTAAATTATGAAATACTTCAAACATTACAAAAAGGAACAAATATCCATACCCCCATTAGCTTTAACAAATCTCAGCATTCTGCCATCTTTGCTTCAAATCGTTTTAAAAAAAAAAACATCAGATACTGTAAAACCCTCTATATCTCTCTATCTCCTCCCCTGGGAGAAACCACTAACCTGAAATTATTGTGCATCCTTCCCTCCATATTTTCACATGTACCCATGTTGTTCTATATGTTTTTAAAATGAAAATAAATGGTATTGTACTTTATGTACATTCTACAATTTCCTTCTCTCTCTCAGCATGAAGTTTTTGAGAATTAGTCACGATACGTATTGCAGCTCTGGTTCATTCATTTTAACTTCTGCGTAAAATTACGTTGTCTGATCATACCCACAATTTCCCCATTCTCCCATGTTTTGGTTCCAACTTTTTGCTGTCACAAAGCTGCAATAATGAACAGCTTTGTGTACACTGAAGCTACATACTTAGAGGTACACCTGCCTATTTGCTTTCATTTGTATTTCCCTGAGCAGTGGTGAGGTGAGGTGATTGGCCATTCCGTTTTCCTCCCTGAAAATTGCCTGTTCATACCCTTTGCTCAGTTTTCTATCGGGCTGCTTTTATTTTTGTTTTTCTTATTGATTTGAAGTAGTTCTTTCTATATTCTGGATACTAACCATCTCTTACATGCATAGTAGATAACCTCTCCTAGATTATGGGCTTCTTTTTCACTTTGTTTATTGTTTTATTGTTGTCTTCTTGTTGCTTGGGGTTTGGGTTTTGTTTTTATAAACAAAATATTTACTTTGATATGGTTGAGTTTTCAATCTTTTCCTTTACAGTCTGTGCCACTTGGGGTTTTTTAAAAAAATTATTCCCTACTCTTAACATCACAGTCTTATATTTTAAAAGTTTTGCTTTGCCCATTTATATCATCGATCCATCTAGAATTTACCTTTATTTAGTATGAAGTAGGACTTTGATTTTGTGTTTTTCCATATGTACAAGCAAATGCCCCAGCATCTTTTACTGAATCATCCGTCCCTTCCTCACTGATTTATAAGACTAACTCTATCGTCCATATCAAATTGCTCTCTCTATATATGGTGAGTTGCTGCTTCCCTATTATTTTCCTTTGGTCTAACTGGATATTCCTGTACCAATATCACATG
Source organism: Cabassous unicinctus (assembly GCA_029593785.1). Classification (NCBI taxonomy): domain Eukaryota; kingdom Metazoa; phylum Chordata; class Mammalia; order Cingulata; family Chlamyphoridae; genus Cabassous; species Cabassous unicinctus. Next base: position 6,100 of record JAQZBX010051499.1, on the reverse strand, counting down.
GTTTCAATGACTACATCTTAAACATTCTGAGTCTTGACATCTAACAGGGCAAGTCCCTCTACTTCTTTAAAACTGTCTAGCCTACTTTTGGCCCTTTACTCTTCCACACATATTTAGAAAGAGAATTTTCCAGTTCCACAAGAAATTCTACTGGGATTTTGACTGGAACTACAGTGAATTCACAGACTGAATAGGGAGAAGAACTGGCATCCTTTGTGGCACTTGGGTCTTGCCAACCATGAACAGGAGTCTGTCTTTCTCTTTATGAAAGTCTTCCTTTTTGTGTCTTTCAGAAATAAGTAAAAACCATAAAGCTGAGTGGCTAATAAACAGCCAGAGATCACATTTACTGTTAAACCCCTTTCCCGACAAGAAGGCCACCTTGGTGCCCACTTGAGCCCCGGAACACCAGGAGCTGTGAAAAGGATACACGTCTGCACCACTCCAAACTTGAGCTGGGTGAAGAGTCGCACAAAAAAATCCACAAGGAGCCCCACCTGTGGAGAGCAAGAGGCCCGTCAACAGCCCCATTCCCAGCTGCAGTCGAGGCACTTCTCCTGAGAGGCTCCGACTCCTGCACTGCATTTACGATGCTGTGTCATCAGCCAGCAACGTGCCAATGAGCTTTCCATCAGTCATACTGGCTTTTGAGGAGAACCCTGCTCCAGCCTGGCTCTGCAACCCCTCTACAGAGCCAAGGAAGGAGGGGGAGCGAAGGGGAGTGGCGCGAAATAACAGGAAAAGGAGAAAGGATGCGGAAAGGAGACGTGAGACCAAGGAAGAGCACCCTGTGATTAGAGAGCAGGATCCTGAGTTTTGTGAGTAACTGTTAATTTCTTTCTGAGGGCAGTTTGAAAAGAATTCCAAAATGCTTTCAGTGAGATGAGCATACAGTTTAGGAAATGACTTTGAGAGAGCATTCACTTAGGTGTACACTGTTAATGGGTATTTGTTAAAGCTAGAGTTACTACCAGTGTTCAGAGTCAATGAGTATACTGGTGGATGGGAAAACAAACTTCCTCTATTCCACTCTCAGGGCTTAAAGGAGAACCGGGAAGACTTCTGATTCTGTGGATTGATTACCAAAGGCTTCACGCCTTTAACTATGGCGTTTCCTCAAGCCAATGCCTGGAGGCTTTTTAATAGTGATAAGAGGGAGAGGAGCTGGTCACTACATTAGAAAGGCAGGTCTGCCTTCCTATGATATGAGGCTGCAAGGTAAATCGCATGTATTGATAAATGGCAGATCAAAGGAATTTGATATGAAAAAGAGCAGAATGACAGATCGCCAGTGACTATGCTTATTAGAGAAATTTGCAACCAGAAACATGACTAGCAAAATAGACATCCTGAGATTTCAACAAAACAACTAAATCAACCCAAGTCCCCCCTCCCATCTCCCAATGGCACCCCCATCAGAATGTCACCAAAGAGCCTCCTGAGCGCCAGCAGTCTTACCTAGTAGGACATCCCTTCACCTCTGGATTTGTTACAGTAAAACTTGACAAGTGCTATGAAAATAAAAATTGTGGTTGGCCCTTGTGGCCATATGACATTAAGTACATGCCTACATTTTACAGGTCTGTCACATAGAGCTAAGTTTGGGACTTGTGGTCACTTCAAGAGAAAGGTGATCAACAAGCTGATGCTTAGGAGCATGGATGACTCCCTACTCTAACCCGGCGTTGATGGAAAAATTCGATTTGACATATATCCTTTGGACTGACTGCTAGCTTTTCCAGCTCCTCTTCTTCAGGTTTAACAACGTTAAGTCAGCAGTTTGGTTTCCAGAATGTTTTTTACCATAATCTTTGGCAAAGTTTCACAATCTTTCCCTTTTGTGTGATTCATCTGTGAACTTCCTGAGCCCAGGAACCCCTGTGGGCATATTCCTCTACCCACAACTGCCAGCTCCACCTTCTAGACAAAATTAGCAAGGAGCAGGGAGGAAGCCCAGGACAGCACAATAAAGTCACTGAGATCCCTGGTGTCCCATCCTGCTTACGGGCATGCTATGCTAAAGGAGAGGACACGCTGTTGAAAATTTTGTCCCACTGCTTTGCTTTCTCCCTCCAGAGTGACTCAGTATCCATTATGTACTCTATCTCACAGGACTATAACCAGATTAAAGGAGGTAAGTCTTGACCAAACCTCTGACCGCTCAAAGAGCACCACAGTTAGACGGCGTGCATTCATTTCAAAAGCAGAAACAAAGCAAAAGCACCATTTGTATGAAAAACCTCTGTTCAGGATGAACTAAGTATATCTATATATGAAAAGAAAAAAGGTGGTCTTTGTCCTAATGACAGATGACTTACTCACCGGGCCAGTTGTCCCTAGACCCCCGCCCCCTCTGGCCCACCCCTCTGGCCCCACATCCCGTCTGCTCACCAGCCCAGTGCAGACTCCAATGGCAAACACCACCATCCACTTCACCGCCTCGTATCTTCGACTTTTCTGTTGATAAAGGAAAAGGATGATTCAGTTTGTTACGGGGTTATGCTGGCAGAAGGGAGGACACATCTTGGCCAACCAGTTTTAGACTAAATCCCACATGGACAGCAAGCCTGGTAAAGACCATCTAGGGAATCATGGGTGCTTTACGACGAAAGGATGCCGAGTGCAGGGCTGGGCCAGGTCCACTGCCAGCTGGTGCTCTGGGTGGGAGGATGAAGGTCTAGTGCAGGGGGTCTTAACCAGGGGTCCACGAGATTTAATTGAAATTCAAAAAACATTATTCTTGTGTGGATGTGTTGGTGCAGGTGTGATATATTTATTAAATAACACACAGCATAGTGTGGACTTAGTAAGGGATCCGTGGTTTTCACCTGACTGGCAAAGGGGTCCGTGGAACAAAAAAGGTTAAGAACCCCAGGTCTAGTAAATAAATGTTGCTATCTCATGAAAGGTGTTAAAAGGCCAAGGGTAAGGATTGTGACCAGAGCATTTAGGACGGAACTAGGAGCCTGTTTTAAGATCCATTCAGTTCCAAGAGAGCGAGAATTGTGGGACTTACCTTATTATCCATGGTCTCCAAAACTTCCAGGTAAGGGTCATTGATACAACGATCATAATCCAAACTCTGAAAGAGGGACATGTAAGGAAAAACATCGCAACCAGGTAGGGAGAATTACCAAAATTTGGGCACGGACAAAACTTTAGGTTCCTGCCACCCAAAGTGTGCATGAGCAGAGCAGCAGCGCCTGCAGGACCCAGGGGGAGCTAGTTAGAGATGCACAGTGTCAGATTCCAAAGTATGGTGAAGTTTGAGAAGCACTGCTTTAGGGCAATACTTCATACTTGAGGGACAGTTTTAAATGAGCATATTTTAAATGTCCTGTTTCCTCAAAACATTTAAAGGCTTTCAGCTACCACCAGCCTTACTCAAACTGCTTCATTAGACATGAACAAAGGCTAATCAGAAACAAAATGTTTTAGATTTTAAACTTCATATTTTGAAATACTTTCAAACGTACAGGATGGTTACAAAAAATAATGTAAACCCCATACAAAGAATTCCAACACACCCTTATCTCCCCCACATACCTAGATCCAAATTTTAACATTTTGCCACATGTGCCATATCATTCTAGCTAGCTATCCATCATTCTATCAATCCATCTAGCTAATCTAGTCATCTATTGGTGTATCTATCTACCCATCTGTCTACTTATCAATCCATTTTCTGAACACTTGAGTGTGAGTTGCATACATCATGCTCCTTGAACACTTAATACTGTCATGTACATTTCTAAGAACAAGGACATTCACTTATGTATCCACCTTAAGTGCAGTTATCAAGTTCTAGAACTTTAACACTGATATAAAGCTTACAGTCTATATTCTAATTTTTTTCATATGTCCCAGTAATGTCCCTTTGTACCTTTTCTCCTCCCCTGCTAAATCTCATCAGGATCATGTATTGCGTTTAATTTTCATTGCCTCTTTAGTTGTTCATTTTTTGTCTAATTGTGGGAGCATATATATGTCATAAATGTTCCCATCTTGACCACTTTCTAACACACCATTCAGTGGGATCACTCATATTCATACTATTGCAGTCCCCTCAATGCCTTCCATTACTAAAACTAGTCCGTTTATAGCCATTATGCATTAATTCCTTATTTCACCTGCCCTCATAGCCGTGGCAAACTGTACTCTAATTTCTGTCTATGAGCTTCTGTATTCTCGGATATTTTCTTTGTAGTTACCATGGGGCTAAATCTAAACACTCTTTGTTGCTTAGATAACAACTTAACTTCAATGGGACACACAAACTATGTTCCTATACTCCTCTGTCCCCCTACCTTTATGTAGCTCTTGTTGCAAATTGCACATTTATACATTGAGTCCCAAACCACTGAATTATCATTACATTTTATGAATTTGCCTTTTAGATCCCATAGAAAGCAAAGAGTGGAGTTAAAAACCAACAATACGATAGTACTGGCCTTTACATTTACCCACATCAGAACCCTTACTGGAGATCCTTATTTCTTCATGAGACTTTGATCTATCATCTACTGCCCTCTCCTTTCAATCTGCAGAACTTTGTTTAGCATCTCTTGTAGGGCCAATCTAGTGGTGGCAAACTCCCTCAGCTTTTGTTTATCTGGGAATGTCTTAATCTCTCTCTTATTTATTTTTCTCTCTCCTTTATTTTTGAAAGATAGTTTTGCTGGATATAGAATTCTTGGTTGGCTACTTTTTGCTTTCGGCACTTTAAATATGTCATCCCACTGCTCTCTTGCCTCCATGGTTTCCAATGAGAAATCAGTACTTAATCTTATTGAGATTCCCTTGTACAGGACGTCGTTTCTCTCTTGCAGCTTTCAGAATCCTCTCTTTATCTTTGGCATATGACAGTTTGATTATCATATGCTAGAGTGGATCTATTTGGGTTTATCCTGTTTGGAGTTTGTTGAGGGCCTTGGATGTATATATTCATTAAACTTTTTAGGCATTATTTCTTTTTTTTTTTAAAGATTTATTTATTTTATTTTATTTATCCCCCCCTTGGTGCTTGTGCTGCTGTGTCCATTCGCTGGGTGTCTTCTCTGGGTCTGCTTATCTCCCCCTTGCTGTGAGGTCTTGCCACACCAGCCCACGGCGCCGCGCGAGCCGGCCTGCCCTCACAAGGAGGCTCCGGGAAGCGAACCCGGGGCCTCTCATATGGTAAACGGGTGCTCTATCCATTGCGCCACACCCGCTTCCTGCCGTGAGGTTGCTGCATCAGCCCACCGCACCGCTCAGGCCGGCGTGCCCTCACAAGGAGGCCTCGGATGCGAACCCGGGTCCTCCCATATGGTAAATGGAGGCTCCATCCACTGAGCCACACCTGCTTCCCAGGCATTATTTCTTTAAATATTCTTTTTACTCCTTTCTTTCTCCTTCTTCTGGGACCTCCACAATGCATAAATTGGTACGTCTGATGGTGTCCCACAGGTTCCTTAAGCTCTGTTCACTTTCCTTCATTCTTTCTGCTCCTAAGACTGGATGATTTCAATTTTCTTATCTTCAAACTTCCTGATTCTTTCTTCTGCCAGCTCCAATCTGCTGTTGAAATGTTCCAGGGAATTTTACATTTTTGTTACTATGGTCTTCAGCTGTTTGGCTCCTTTTCATAATTTCCATCTCTCTATTGATATTCACTTTGAATCTATCATTTTCCTGATTTCCCTTATTGCTTTGTCCATGTTTTCCTTTAGCTCTTTGAGCATACTTAGGACCATTTTTCAAAAATTTTTGAATGGTATGTCCCAGGTCTGGTCTTCTTTATTTTTTGAGGAAGTAACAGGGATTGAATGGGGCCATCATACATGCAAAGCAGGTGCTCAACTGCTGAACTATACCTGCTCCGGATTGAGCTACACCCACACTGCAAGTCTTCTTTATTGATGGTTTCTAATGTTTTAATCTTTTTCTTTGTCTGGACTATTGCTTACTATTTCTTTGTATGCTTTGTAATCTTTTGTTGAAACCTGGACATTTTGGTATTTTAATGCGTTATCTCCGGCATTGAGACTCTGAGACATCTGTTCCTTAAACCTGTATCCAACTAGTGTTATGACAGAGCTTTCCTTGAACGCCAGGAGCTAAT
>JAQZBX010051498.1:0-19378 GCA_029593785.1 Cabassous unicinctus | reverse complement strand
AAACTCACGGTTCTGGTTCTGTCGTCGCGATTTCTCTCTTTTGTCCCTCTCTCCTCTCGGTGGTATGCAGTCTTTCCCTGCTGTCCTAAACCCTAGAAGATCTATTTTGGGTCTGTTTCAGCCAGTTCTCTAGCTATTTTTCTGGAGAAGAGATTCCTGTGTGTTACTACTCAGCCATCTTCCCGGAAGTCCTCTAGATTACCCTTTTTATTAATATATGGTGTCTTCCTTTGTCTCTTATAGTAATTTTGCATTTAAAATCTGTTTTGTCTGATATTATTATAGGTATTCCTGCTCTTTTTGGTTTTGTTTGCATGTAAAATCATTTTTTGAACCATTCATTTACAACCTCCTTGTGTCACTGGGTCTAAAGTGAGTTTCTTGTAGATAAGATATAGATGGTTTTTATTTCCTTATCCATTATGCCTGTATGTGTGTCTTGATTGGAGAGTTTAATCAATTAACATTCAATTTAATTACTATCAAGGCATTATTTACATTATCCATATTTTCTTTAGGTTTATATATGTCATGTTCTTTTAATTTCTCTTTTTATATATTTTTTGTTATTCTTACTAATAATCTTCCTTCCTACACTCTACTCCAATCCTCTCTCTCATGTTTTCCCTTTCAACCTGTAGAACTCTCCTTACTATTTTTTGAAGGGCAAATTTCTTACTGACAAACTCTCTTAATTGCAATTAATCTTTGAATATTTTGAACTCTCCCTCATTTTTGCATGCCAGCTTTGCTGGATTCAGAATTTTTGGCTAATAGATTTTTTATTTCGTTTAATGTCTTAACTATGTTGTGTCACTCCCTTCTTGTTTTCATGGTTTCAGATGAGAAATCATCATTTAGTCATATCAAGTTTCCCTTCTATATGATGGATCTCTTTTCTCTTGCTTCTTTCAGTATCCTTTCTTTGTCTTTAGCATTTTACAATTGATAAATATATGTCTTGGGGTAGGCCTGTTAGAAATTATAGTTTATTGTGCACTGTGCTTCCTGGATATGTACATCCATGCTCCTCAAGAGAGTTGGGAAAATATCAGCCATTATTTCCTTCAACAGTCCTTCTGCTCACTTTCCCTTCTCTTCTCTCTCTGCAATTCCTATAATGCATATGTTTGCTTGTTTCATGCTGTCATTCAATCTCTGAGTCTCTGCTGGATATTTTCTAACTTTTTTCTATCTGTTCTACTATGCTTCTGATTTCAGATGTACTGTCTTTGACCTCACTAATTCTTTCCTCTGCCTGTTCAAATCTGCTGTTATATGCTTCCAGCATATTTTTTTATTTCTTACATGTTGCCATTCATTACTATCAGATCCATTATCTTTTTTACATATGTTTACAATTTCTTCAGTATGTTCCTCCAGTGTCTTCTTAATATCTTTCATATAATCTATCACTTCATTAAGTTGATTCATGATATTTGTTTGGACCTCCATGATTAGTTGTACCATGTTTTTCATTTCCTGCTTATTCCTTTGTTCATTAGACTGGTCACCTTTTTTTCTTAGTATGGCTTGTAACTTTTTGTTGCTGTCAAGGCATCTGTTTATCTTGATGGACTTACTCCATTGGTTAGCTTCTTTTTCTACACTAGGATTTTACTTGTTTTTTATATGGGGTAAGGTTCTTGGTTGGCCCTTTGTTCCTCTCATCCCATGTTCTTGCAGATGTTTGTGTTCCCTTTGAATAAAAAATTAGAACTAGAGAAAAGAAAAAAAGAAGAATAGAAAAAGAATAGTAGCAATAATAATAAAATTACATAGTGGTGAAACCATACAAGACCTAGGAAATTAATTAAGTAAAAAGAGTAAGAACACATAAAAATACAAAGGAATAAGTAAAAAAAAGTTTGGATTAGAATAAACAAAAAAAGAAACAAAATAGAAAAAATTAGAATGAATTAAAAGGCTGGAAATACGAGAAGACAGAAAAAGAAAGAGAAAAAAAAAATGAAGACTAACCAAAGAAATGTAGAATGAAAGAAAAGCAAGAGATGATGGAAAAAATGAAGAATCAGAAAGAAATAAAGTAGGTAGAAAAAAATAAGTAAAAGAATAAAAATGAAACAAAGAAAGAGAAAAGAAAATAAAAATAGTAAAATTAAAAAAACAATCCAGGAAAATCAAGATTCCTTCTCAGGCTCTTAGAGACCTTCTCAAGCTGCCAGTGCTCAACAATCAACTTGCAGCCTGCCCTCTACAGGTGAGGTGCCCAGTGTAAGCAAATAAAGCATAAAAAATCACAAAAATAAAAAATAACAAATAAAAAACAATACCTAAAGCAACAAAAATATCAGTCTATGTGTTCCCTGTCAAAAGCTCCTCTCTGGGTGGCTGATAACATGGTGGATAACTCTCTGGTTCCCTTCTATTAGGAGGTATCAGGATTCAAACCAGAAGCCTTGTATATGTAAGGCAGGAATTCCTATACTGACCTATACCCAATACACAGATTAAGTAGGCTTCTGAAAGCTTATCTAGCTCTTCCAACCCTCATTCCCTTAGGCAAGTTAGACTTCTAACAGTTTGCTAAAGCAAGGCTGGTTAAACAACTGCCTCTGCCCTGTCACTGACCAAGTTCCTCTTTCTCCCAGGGTATCTGGGTGTGACAGCCTGCCTGATCAGATGCCCCCTCCCCTCTCCCTGGGGCTGCTCAGTGTTGACTGGGGTCTTTTTTGAGATTCAAACGGGGCTCAGCTGGCCAAACTCATTGAAAAGAAACCACTCTTCAACCTCCACCATACCCCTCTTCTTTCCTGGGAACATTCCCTCCCACTCAATTGGCTGCAGTGAGCCAGGGATTTTACTGAAGTTATTTGCCTTGGGGATGGGGTATATGTGCTGTTCCCAGCCACAGGGATGAGCAAACTTACAGTTTTCCTTTGGCTTCTTTGTCTCTCTCTCTGTCTTCTTCCTGGACGATGCACAACACTTTCCTGTCTTGCAGATCCCCAAGGCAGCTCCTTTGGGTAGCTTTTTGTCGTTCCTTCATTGATTTTTGTGAGATAGTTGAGCTTTCCCTACCTATTTTGATGCATCTTCCCAGAAATCCCCATTCCTTCTTTATTTTGGTAATCTCCTCCCACATTATCTCAGGAAGACATAGAAAAATAAAGCAAAACTGAGTCCCTGGAAAATACTTGTGAAGCTATTTCTTCTAAAATTAAGTTATGTATAGAGAAATTTTGTGGAAAATAAGACTTCAATTAAATTGCTATATGTTGTGCATGTGTAATATATTTTCAAGGCACTGTTCTCAGAAGTAAAGAGTGAGTGAAATTATTAAGAAGATGCCCTTTTAGATTTTTAAGGGCTGCCAAGGCAATATACCAGAAATGGGTTGGATTTTACAATTGGGATTTATTAACATAAAAATTCACTGTTCTGAGGTCATGAAAGTGTCTGAATCAAGGCATAATCAAGAAATGCTTTCTCCATGAACTGTAGATTTGGGTGAGCAGGCACATGTCAAGACATAATGATAGCATCTGCTGGTCTCTGCCTTCTCTTCAAGTCTCTGTTGATTTTAGCTAATGTCCTCCTTTCAGTTTCTGTGTTCTGTTGATTTCAGATTCTATCTCCCGGGGCCTTCCCTCAGCTTTTGGGAATTTCTTTTTGTTTCTATGGCTTTTTGTTTGTTTGTTTCTCTGTGGCCCCATATTCCTCTTTTTTTTTTTACTAGAACTTTAGTAAAAGTACTAAGAGCCACCCTGGGCTATGCCTCATTGTAGTAACCTAATCAAATGGCCCTTAACTCAGGGGTTCTTAACCAGAGGTCCATGGACCCCTTAGGGGTCTGTGGAAAGATTTCTGGGGGTCCATGAGCTTGAATTAATTTTGAATAATCCTAAAATGTAATTTAAAACATGCCAATTTTGAGTGTCCTAAAACTACCTGCTGCTACATTCTGATAAGGGGTCCATGGTTTTCACCTGACTGGCAAAGGGGTCCATGGAATAAAAAGGGTTAATAACCCTTGCCTTAACTTTATCTAATTTAATCAAAGGTCCACAATTGGTTCACATCCAAGGAATTGACCAATTTAAGAACATACTTTTCTATTTTCTGGTGTCCATAAAAGATTTAAACTACCACAAGTATTATACAAAAATTAAGTATAACCATTCATGACTATAAAATAGAATCATATGAATGTGAATACAAAAATATCAATCATATGCTTTGTCATGTCAAATAAAAGTGAGGCAATATCATGTTTGAAACAGTCAGAAAACAGAGGAAGAAATCATTTGATATGTATCTTGATTCAAGGAGGAAAAAGGACTCTGTTAGCGTTTGTGGTATGTAAAACAGAGTAACACTTCAATCCCTTATATCAATGTGCTTTTTCTGCTAAGTGAATTTCAAGCAACAAAATTTACAGTTGTCAAACTGCGATGATATGAGCTCACTTAAATGAAGAGTTCCCTCTCTGTGGAATAGTATTCTTTTATTGCAGAAACAAGCAACCAATGGGGATTCAGCATATAAAAGCAGAGGAATATGCTTGAGCTCTGAATATGAATCATCATTTTTCTGTAATTATGGTTATTATTATTTTGCATTGCAAAAGGCAATGAACACCTGCAGTGACTAATTAACAAATTCTAATTTTCAGACCTGAGGATACACAGGCATGTGGTTTCCACAAAGCTGGATGTTGTATGCATTGTATTGCTGAAAATGGGCAGCAGAGAGCACAGAGTTCAATAACAGCTATAGGCTTTAAATCTGATGGGTATGTTGAGAAGATGTGATATAAAGGGGATAAAGTTCCTAATGATTATCTAATATGCTGGATAATCAGAGATTAACATGTGATTAGAATTATTTACATCTATAGCTTGATTTGAGGAAGCAACATAAAAGCCCTATAAACAAAACTATCCCATATACCATTCCACCCAGACACTTCAGTGATCCCAAAAGAGAACCTGATATATGACCAGTGAATTTTTCCTAGACTCATTTAAATTATCATTCAGTGATGACCTTTCCAGAAATATTTAATTCATGCAAAATGGGAGAACTGTTATAAGCTAGTGTAAAATTTGAAGGATTGTAAGAATGCAGGGAGGTGTGGTGAGAATAAAGAGTGAGCTTTTTCCTTTTGTTTTTAGTAAACAGACAAATGATTGAATGACCAAGGCAACGTAAAGAAAAAGTGAAGTCAGAGCACACTCTTACTCACAACATCAGAGCTCCTGCTAAGGTAATAATTACCTTCAGGGAGAAAATCACCGATATCCTTCTCTCTCCTCACAAACACATGGCCCCAATTGATGAAGAAATCAAATAACTATGCTTCATTAACTCAATTACTATGAGAAGCAGAATTGCTGCTGTTTCTCCCAAAGAGAAAATGCAGCACTGTCATTAAAACTTGAACTTCAAAGTCAGAAAGCCTGGATACTGCATTGCTCAACTCCTATGGGGATGGTATATAAATTCTCTGAGATCCTAGTAACAAGAACAACTACTACAATCACACTTTTTGCGATGTCAAAAATTAAAGTAGGTCTTTTATGTGGCTTATGCCTAAAGTCACACAGGTAGAACATCATAAAGATTTATTTTGGACCCCAGAACTTGAACTCACTCTACATAATGCACCAGGCACATCATGTCCCTGCAGGTGAGAAGCTATTCTGACCACTGGGGCTATAATACATGTATTAGAATGACAGAAGATGATTAGAAAGAATAGCTGCTGGTCCACATATCCATGTATCCTTATGGTTTACCCAATTCAGTTGATGGCTTATTTTATATTAAAAATGACATGGCATAAATAAGTCTCTTGTGCATTTGTAGATAAAAGAGTAGTCTTGGAGATATTGAGTAAAATCAAATTTTCTGAGAAATTTGGTTTATTTAATAAGGAAAGAAAAGGCTAGGTAAAATTAAGAACGTTTTTGAAATATTTAAGATACATTATGAACGTAATCATAGGCCCCACAAGTGCTTTTAGAGAACATTAGAATAGCATAAAACTGTCTAAATATGCCTTCTCAATAGAATTTAGATACAGATTAAATATGAAGTGAAGAATGATGGATAGGAAAAGTGTGATAAACGTAGACACTTAGACAGAATAGTGCCATTCACAACCTAATTAGCCTTCACTATTTTCTTTGTGACCCATCCAAGAATTTTAAACTTCCTGCATCCTAGTGATATCTGAGTGCCTTGGGGTTTAAGTAATGTGCCTGTGCAGTATGTGTGTTTATAACGTAAGATATTCCTTTTTTTTCCACTTTTTTATTTTTTAAAGGATGCTTCAATTATGTAAATGCTACAGAGACTATATAGGGGATTCCTATATGCCCACTCCCACACCTACCACATTTTCCTACATTAGCAACATCTTTCATCAGTGTGGTACATTCATTGCAATTGATAAACACATTTTGGAGCATTGTCAATAAGTATGGATTATAGATTACATTGTAGTTTACACTTTCTCCCACTCAACTCTGTAGGTTAAGGCTGGATATATAATGGCCTGTATCTGTCATTTTAATGTCATTCAGATGATTCCCAAGTCCCAAAAATTCCCCCTGTAACACCTTTTTCCCTCTCCCTAACCTGAGAAGATCCATGGGTCTTTGCTTCCAAAACAATATATTTCTTCCATTGTTAGAATCACTAGTAGTCTATAGTAGAATACTAGTAAGTTTATTTTAGTCCACAGTTCATTTACCAATCCTGAGAACTCTGGGATGGTGATGCCCACTCCACCATTAAATTGAGAGGGGCTTCGATCCCATACATCTGATAGATGGGACTCTCTTGCTTGCAGTTGTAAGCACTCTCAGTTCCTTGGCATATTGTTTGTCCATCATCTTCTCTCTGTTAGTAGCTCTGGGTGAGTCCATTGAACTGGAGAGAAGGTGTTGCAACTTTGTTGAGATTCAGTACTCAGGTGGCACATGGACAGCCCAAAGACTTAAGTCTCTTAGAAGCACATCTACCAACTCTAGTACTAATTATAGGTTTAAATAGAAGGACAGAAGAGTCATGCATATGTAAACCACTGTTGAGTCTAACTCAGTCACACACAGGAGAGCATAAATACCAGATTAAGGCCCACTGGCAAGGGGCCAAATTCTTGAGCTGTCTGCCCTGACTATAGTGTTTGGATGTCTCCAAAGACCCTAGGAGCTTTGCTATTTGGATTCATATCTACTTTGGCTTTCAATGAGATCCTGTTGAGTTGTGCATAAGTGTTACCTCTGGGATTGCCTCCAGACTCCCGTTGAATTCTCTTAGCTATAGAAATTCATTTGTCTTTAGCTTTTCCCCCTTTTGGTCAAGGTGTGTTTTATTTTTTCCTGTTGCATTGCTTGTTGGTACTTGGTAGCAATCCCTTGGTGCTGAGGGGGGTGTGGCTTCTCCCCAGGAGACATGTCTCATGCTGGGGGAAAGTTATTGCTTTTATATGCTGAGTTTGGCTTAGAGAGAGGCTACATTTGAACAACAAAGGGGCTCCCAGTAGGCACCCTACATCACAATGCTAAGTTTCAATGTCAAGAGCAAAGACTCATAAGCATAGTCATCAATATCAAGGGTCCTTTAATGGACCATCTTCCTTCACAAGTCATTGTCCCTGTACTTGAGGCACTCTTATTGTTCCATTAGAGAATGTGGCAGAGCTCCCCCACATGCTCCAGATGAGAATTTGATATTTTTTGGTTATTGTGTGAATCTCCACCCACCATGACAATGCCCCATGAGCATATGAACACATTTATATGCCTTATATGTATACCCAGGTGAACTTCCTTCCATGTATCCCCCCTCACTGATACCGCACACCAATGATCCTCCCAGTCACAGTTGTAAACCTTTTGTGATCTAAAACTTCTTCAAAAATGAAGCCAACAAAATAGCCACATACAATTAATAAGAAAATGAAATAACAATGGTAGTTTTATGTGTAAGAAGTAAAGCACAGAATTAATTAATAAAAAGTAAAAATAGAATAATAGTTTTAAAAATTTTAATATTAAAAAATAATGAAAAATATTTTAAGCAAAAAATAGTTTGCCTTTCATCACTGTAAGACTGTTGTCATGTATGTATAGTGATATTTTCTTCCAATTATTCCCCCAGAGTATTACTTTTTTTTTTCCATTTTTCTTCAAAGAAGTTTTAGGTCACAGTCGAGTCAGGTACAGAATACAGGGGATTTGCATATAACCAACATCCTCCCCTTTTCTCCCTTTCCCCCTTCAATAATCTTTTATATGTGGATGGTACGTTTGTTACAATTGATGCACAAATATTGAAACAAAGCTGCTAATAATCATCAATGGCTTACATTATGGTTTATATTTTGGACCATAAAATTTATAAGATCTGATAAAATTTAACAATGGCCTAATCCCATCTTTGCAAGATCATGCAGAACACTTCATCATCCTCAAAATGCCCCATGTTCCATCTATTTTATTCCTCCCTCCCCCTCCCCTTTGAGCCAATGGTGACCACCAGGCTTCACTCCTTGAAGGAAAAGAGTCATAGTTCCTTGCACCTTCACTGATGGCTTGACAAACTGGTCTGTCTTCCCCTATTAGGCAAAGCTGATGCTCTCAATTGACTCCCGTTTTTCTGTTTGAGAACATAGTGGACCTCCCTAGGATGGGAGTCGAACAGCTTCTGGCTCATTATGTGGGTCTCTATCCACTGATGCAACACACAATGCCCAAATGATCACTCACACACTCCCTAAAAGCCTGCCCCAGGTTTGCCCTGGCCCAAATGCCCCCCATCAAACACCCTAAACCAGTTATCCTTCCTTATCATATTGCCAAATGAACATTCCCAATATTGTCATTTCAACCAAATAAATGTCAACCCCAGTGTTCACCTGCTCTGTCCCCCAACCCTCCCCCCAGTTATATGGACCATCCAATCCACCCTCTTTAGCTGCCCTACCCTGCTACCTGTCAAACCTGCAACACCCAAAACAATATTATCACTATATCCCTTTCATGTCCCTTCACTGCACAACTACACACTTCCAACTTGTCATAGATTTCGCCCATATGGGCCTTGGCTCACAATCTTCTTCTCCCTTTCTATTTCCTGTAAAGCTATCTGCCAGACTATATCTCTGTGTGTCTGCTCAGTTTTTTAAATTAAATCAGTGAGGTCATGTAATATTTGTCCTTCAATGTCTGGCTTGCTTCACTCAACAAAAGGCCCTCAAGGTTCATTCATGTTGTCTCATGTGTTAGTACTGTATTCTTTCTTACAGCTGAGTAATATTCCATTGTATGTATATACCACATTTTGTTTATCCATTCATCTGCTGATGGGCATTTGGGTTGATTCCAATTTTTGGCAACAGAGAATAATGCCACAATGAACACTGGTGTGCATATAACTGTTTGTGTCCTTATTTTCAATTATTCTGGGTATATACGCAGCAGTGGAATTGCTGGATCATATGGCCGTTCTATAGTTAGTTTTTTGAGGAACTGTGAAACTGTCCTCCACAATGTTTGCACCATTCTACATTCCCACGAGCAGTGGATGAGTGTTGCCACTATTCTGCATCCTCTCCAACAGTTGTAGTTTTCTGATTTTTTAATAGCCACCAATCTAATGGGTATAAGATATTATTTCATTGTAGTTTTGATTTGCATTTCCCTAATAGCTAGTGATGTTGAGGATATTTTCATGTGCTTTTTAGTCATTTGTATTTCTTATTTGGAGAACTGTCTATTCAAATCACTTGCCCATTCTTTAAATGGGTTGTTTGTCTTTTTATTTCAGAAGTGTAAGATTTCTTTATCTGTGATAGATAATATACTTCCTTCAGATATATGGTTACCAAATATTTTCTCCCATTTGGTAGGCTACCTTTTCACTTTCATTAGAAACTCCTTTGAGGTGCAAAAGTATTTTATTTTGAGGAGGTCCCATTTGTCTTTTTTTTCTTTCACTGCTCATGCTTTGGGTGTGAAATTCATGAAATCATTTCATATTCAAGGTCCCGTAGATATTTCTGTATATTATCTTCCAAGAACTTTATGGTCTTGGCTCTTACATTTAGATTTTTTATGTCTCTTGAGTTAATTTTTGAATAAGGTGTAAGATGGTGTACCTCTCTCATTCTTTTGGATATAGATATCCAGTTTTCCAAGCAACCTTTGTTGAAGAAGCCATTTTGTCCTAGTCGAGTGGGCTTGGTGGCTTTGTCAAACATCAGATGACTGTATCTGCGAGGATCTATATCAGAACTCTCAAATAAGTTCCATTGGTCAGTATGTCTATCCTTGTGTCAATACCATGCAGTTTTGAAGACTGTAGCTTTGTAGTATGCAGTATGTTTTAAAGTCAGGTAGTGTGATTCTTCAGGTTTCATTTTTGTTTTTCAATAAGTCTTTGGCTTTTTGGGGCCTCCTGCCTTTCCAAATAAATTTCATAGTTAATTTTTCCCATTCAGTAAGAAATGCTGTGTTGATTTTTATTGGGATTGTGTTAAATTTGTGTATCAGTTTGGGTATGATCGACATCTTAATGATGTTTCGAATTCCTATCCATGAACAGGGAATATTTTTCCATTTATTTAAATCTTCTTTGATTTCCTTTAACAGTGTTATGTAATTTTCTGCATGTAAGTCATTTACATATTTAGTTAAATTCATTCCTAGGTAATTATTTTAATTGCTATTGTAAATCGTATTTTTTTCCTGATTTCCTCCTCTGATTGCTCATTATTGGTGTATAAAAATGCTACTGCTTTATGTGCATTAATATAAATTGTGATTTTACTGAACCCATTTATAATCTCTAGAAGCTTTCTTGTAGATTTCTTAGGGTTTTCTATGTATAGGATCATGTCGTCTGCAAATAGTGAAGTTTTAATTTCTTCCTTTCCATTTTGGATGACTTTTCTATGTTTCTCTTGAATAAGTGCTCCAGCAAGTACTTCTAACACAATGTTAAATAAGAGTGGAGATAGTGGGCATCCTTGTCTAGCTCCCAATCTTAGAGTGAAAGCTTTTAAGATTTCACCATTGTATATGAAATTTGCTGTGGGTTTTTCATATATACCCTTTATCATGTTGAGAAAGTTTCCTTCTATCCCTATGTTTTGTAGTGTATTTTGAGGAAACAGTGTAGTATTTTGTCAAATGATTTTTCTGCATCTGTAGACATGCTTATGTGATCTTTTCCTTTCACTCTGTTTATGTGGTATATAGCATTGATTGACTTTCTTATATTGAGCCATTCTTGCACAGGAGGGATGAAACCCACTTGGTCATGGTGTATAATTCATTTGATGTGTTTTTGAATATGGTTAGAAAGTGTTTTGTTGAGGATTTAACATCTAGGTTCATTAGGGAGATTGGCCTAAACTTATTCTTTCTTGTTGTTTCTTTGGCTTTGGTATTAGGGTAATTTTCACATCATAGAATGAGTTGGAAAATGTTCTTTCCACTTCTATTTTTTGGAAGATTTTAGGCAGGATTGGTGATATTTCTTAACAGAATGTTTGGTAGAATTCACCTAAAAAGCATTCTGGTCGTGTGCTCTTCTATGGGAGGTTTTTGATGACTAATTCAATCTTGTTGGTTCTGATTGGTCTTTTGAGTTTATTAATTTCTTCTTTCTTCTATGTAGGCTCCTTGTGTGTCCAAGGAATTTGTCCATTTCCTCTAAATTATCAATCTTGCTTGCATACAATTTTTTAAAGTATCCTCTTATGGGAAACCTGTTTATTTCTGTGGGGTCAGTGGTGATAACCCCTTCCTTGTTTCTTATTTTATGTGTTTGCATCTTCTCTCTTTTCTTCTTTGTTAGTCTACTAAGGGTTTTCAATTTTATTGATCTTCTCAAAGAATGAGTTTTGGATTTTGTTTTTTCTAGTGCTTTCTTATATTCAATTTCATTTAGTTCTGCTCTAATCTATGTTTTTCCCTTCATACTACTTGCTTTGGGATTAGTTTGTTGTTCTTTTTCTAATTCCTCCAGGTGTGTAGTTATGTCTTTGATTTTAGCTCTTTCTTCTTTTAAAATATAGGCATTTATGGCTACCAATTTCCCCCTCGGTACAGCTTTTGCTGTATCTTATAGATTTTGATGTGTTGTGTTGTCATTTTCATTTATTTCAAGGTAGTTACTGATTTCTTTTGAGATTTTCTCCTTGACCCACTGTTTGTCTAAGAGTGTGTTGTTTAACTTCCACATCATTCTGTCTAATCTTTTTCTCTGGCCCTTACTTATTTCCAATTTAATTCCATTGTGTTCAGAGAAATTACGTTGTATAATCTCAATCTTTCTGAATTCATTGAGAGTTGTTCTGTGGCCTAGCATGTGGTCTATCTTGGAGTATGATCTATGTGCACTCAAGAAGAATGTATATCCCTCTATATTTAGGTTTAACGTTCTGTATATGTCTATTGGGTGTAGATCCTGTAATGTATTATTTAAGGTCTTTGTTTCTTTATTGATTCTCTGTCAATATGTTCTGTCTAATTGTGATAATAGTGTAATAAAGACCCCCATTATAATTGTAGAGGCATCTATTTCTCCACTTAGTTTTTCCAATATTTTCTTCATGTATTTTGATGTACCCTGGTTAGGTGCATAAATGTTTATGATTGTTCTTTCTTCTTCATAGATTACCCCTTTTATTAATGTATAGTAGCCTTCTTTGTCTCTTACAATCATTTTGCCTTTAAAGTCATTTTGCCTGATTATAGTATAGCTTCTCCCACCCTTTTTTGGTTATTCTTTGCATGTAAAATTTTCTTCCAACCATTCTCTTTCAGCCTCCTTAAATCCCCAGTTTAAAGTGATTTTCTTGCAGGCATCATATAAAAGAGTCATATTTCCTTATATATTCTTCCAATCTGTGTCTCTTGATTGGAGAATTTAGTCCATTAATATTCAGTGTTATTAGTGTCAAGGAATTACTTACATTAGCCATATTTTCTTTAGGCTTATGTATGCCTTATGTTGTTTTTATTTCTCTTATTAACTTTTTAGTTATTCTTACATTCTCCTTCAACTCTCACTTTCTTGTTTTTTCCTTTCAACCTGCAGAACTTCCTGTAGTATTTCTTGAAGTGAGATTTCTTATTGAGAAACTCTCTTAATTTCTGTTTATCTGTGACTATTTTGAACTCTTCCTTATTTTTGAATTCCAGTTTTGCTGGATAGAGAATTCTTGGCTGGAAGATTTTTCTTTTAGCACCTTAACTATGTCATACCACTGCCTTCTTGCCTCTATTTTTTCATATGATTAATCAGCACTTAAACTTATCAAGCTTCCCTTGTATGTGATGGTTCTCTTTTCTCTTGCTGATTTCTTTATTCTCTCTTTGTCTTGAACATTGGACAATTTGACAGGTATATGTCTTGGGGAAAACCTGTTTGGATTTATACCGCTTAGGGTGCACTGTTCTTCCTGGACATGTGCATCTATGTCCCTCAGTGGAGTTTGGAAATTTCCAGCCACTATTTCCTTCAACACTACTTCTCTACCCTTTCTCTTCTTCTGGGATGCCTTTAATGCATTTATTGCACAATGCGTTTATTGCACAATGAGTTTATTGTGCATTTCATATTATCATTCAAGTCTGTAAGTTTCTCCTGGATTGTTTCTATCTTATTTTCTATCTGTTCTACTCTTTGTCTTATATAAGATATACTCTCTTCCTCATCACTAATAATTTCCTGTGTCTGTCCAAACCCGCTGTTATGTTTTTCCATTCTAATTTTGATTTCTTGCATTGTGCCATTCATCACCATCCTATCCATTATCTTTTTATGTATGTTCATAGTTTCTTTGGCATGTTTTCCCAGTGTCTTCTTTTTACCCTTATATATCTTCCTTCACTTCATTAAGCTGATTCATGATATTTGTTTGCACATCTCTGATTAATTGTTCCATGTTCTGCATCTCATCCTATTTTTTTAGTTTATTTGTTAGACTGGGCCGTGTCTTCCTGTTTCTTAGTATGATTTTTAATTTTGTATCAGTGTCTAGGCTTCTGTGTGTCTTGATAGTTTTATACAGTTGGTTAGCTTCTCTTTCTTCTCTAAGGTTTTACTTAATTTTTTGGATTTTGGCATGTGTGTGTGGTAATGATTCACTTTGACACTTTTTTCCTCTTATTCTATTTCTTTGCTGATGTCTATGTTCCCTTGAAAAAATGAATTAGGACCAGATAAAATGATAGAGATAAGAAGACAAAAAAGAAAAATATTAAAACAAAATGGTAGAAGAAATGTACAAGGCCTAGAAAAATTATTAACATCTGTAAAAACTGATGAGGTAAAGAGGAATAAGAATATAAAAATGAAATAGAAAAATGAAAGGTGAAACAAAATAGTGAAAAATATATAGAATGAATTATAAGGCTGTAATGATGAGAAAAAATGAAAAGAAAAAAGAAAAGAAAAACAAAAGGAAAAAATGATAAAATAAAAAATAAAGAAAAAAGATAAAAGAGAGAGAGAAATAAAAACCAAAATAGTTGAAGATCAAATATAAAGTGATGGAATGAAAGAAAAACAACTGAAAACAGAAGATAGAAAAATGAAGGAAAGAAAAGATTTAACATAGAAAAGTTTTATAAAAGAGAAAAAGAGGAAACAAATAAAGGGGAAACACAATAAACAAGAAACAAAACAGCAACTCCAAAAAATAAAAAGGGGACTCCTTCATAGGCCCCTAAGGAGATTCTTAGGATGATTTTGTTCATCAATCAATCACCTGCAGCCTGCCTTCTGCAGGTAATGTACTGGGCTTCAGCAAGTAAAATAAGGGTGGGGGGAAGCCTTAAAAATAAATAAATAAAAGATTCAAGAAAACCTAAAATAAATAGATTGTGTATATATTCCCTGTCATAAGGTATCAGCTGAATGCCTGATAACCTCATGGATCACTTCTCCACTTCTCTAAGGAGACCAGGGAATTGAACCAGGGGCTTTGTGTATACAAGTTATGAATTCCTCCACTGAGCTAAACTGTCTCCTTAGGTTAATCATCCTTCAGAAAGGTATCTGCCTTTTTTCTCCCAGTGGTTTAGACTACAGTTTGCTAAAGTCCTGTTGATTAAGTGCCTGTCCCACTCCCTCTGTAATCTAGTTCCTCTCTTTCTCTGGGCAGCTGGGCATGAAAACCTGCCTGAGCAGAAACCCCTCCCCACTCACAGTCAGGTCCGGGTCCCTTCTGAGATTCAAAGGGGACTCAGCTGGCCAAATTCACCACAAAGAAACCACTGTCTAACTTCTTTCAGGCCCATCTTCCTCCCAGGGAGCACAGCCTCCCAGTCCACTGGCAGCAGTGAGCCAGGGCCTCCACCAAGGCTACTTGCTCTGATGGTGGGGTATATGTGCTATTTTCAGCCACAGGAGTGAACAATTAATGGTTTTCCTTTGACTTCTTTATCTTTCCAGTACCCTCCTGGATGACTTAGCACACCTTTCCATTCTACATATATCCAAAGCAGTTCCTTTTGATAGGTCCCTGCCTTTTCTCTGAATTTTTGTGAGAGTGTCAGACTCTGCTTACCTACTTCGGTGCCATATTCTCAGAAGTATCATCAATATCAATTTAGGTTTCTAATTAATAATGTCTTCCTGGAATTAGCCACTTAAGTACTTCAGATTATAAAATGCTTTTACAAATTTCTTATAATTAACCATAAGTTACTTTTTGTTATCAATATCAATTCAGATTTCTATTTAATAATGGCTTCCTGGAATTAGTCTTTTAAATGTTTCAGTTCATAAAATGCTTTTGCAAACTTCCCATATCTATCCATAACCACACAGGATATAGTTACTTAATCCCAGGACAAAATTCACCTTTACAAAATACATTCCCTTACTTAATTCTACATTCTACAATACATCCTACAACTTTCTATATTCATTCAAGTATTGTCACATATATTTCCACCTTGATTTTATGAAAACCAGACACTTCATCTTAGAACAAAACACTTTCCCTTAAACAAACAAAAATTTTAGTCAAAATTGAGTATGAATTCACTTCCAAAAACCTTTTTGCTTCTTTCTTATTTATTTAAGTCTCATATCCCTCATTCTGTTCTGTGAAGAGTAACAAAACCATTCATTTCAATTTAGATGAGAACAATATTTTTCTAAAAATGTTTGCAAAAATTTTATTAGCCGAAGGTTTATAATTTTCATAATCTTAAAGCTTTAATATACATAAGGCTAATTTATATTATTAGTGTCTTATAAATCTAAGGAGATTACACCTAAGCTAAATAATATTGAAACCATTATAGTTTATGCTTGGAATGTTCTTTTTCATTCCTTCTTCCACAGGAGTCTAAAATCTCTTTTTTCTTCAATAAAATTCAAAATTTTAAGTAATCTTCCAAGTATACTGACTGCCAAGTTCTGTAGTATATTATAATTGTTTAATTTGCTTTAGTTATAAATTAGAATAATCTTTCCATAGCTTTCAAGGACTTTTTTTTACTTACTGAAATTTGGCCATTGGATTATTACTGTCATCTCAAAAGCTTTTAAAATTTAATGGGGGAATACAGGAGAGACTATACAAAATCAAGTTTATTCTGTCATAACCCCTATGTCTTTATTATTTTAATTTCCAAGCCTAGTAAAAAGAATTCTAAGCTAAAATCATATCTCCACTATCTTTCCACCGCCAGACCATCCCCTTTGTTTTCTAAACCAGTTTTACGGGAATTCAGTCAAGGTTAGAAGACCTTGGGAGCAGGATAAGCTATGGAAAGATTATGCTAAAACTCAAACTTTTTAATTTTCTTTTCTTTAAAGATTCTTTATTCAGATTTTATGTGACTTTTACCTTGTTTGGCCTGGGAATTTGAGCTTCAGGAGTACTCATTTACCTATATAAGCACCCATTTAATTTTTAGCAATCTAAATAAAGCTCTTTAAAGAATTTTCATTTGTTAATTTAATATTACAATCCAGAGGTATGAAAATATACACTGAACAAACTGACGAATACAAAAAGAATTAAGATACACCAACAGAAGCATAAAACATTAATTTGACTCATAATTCTTACTTCTTTGGTATGGCTGTGTCTAAGCTTTCCATCATTTCACATCTGATTTTTACTGCTTTTAAGATCTCCTCTGGAATCAGTGTTACCTGTAATATGCAAGCTTATTCTTGGAAACATTTTATTAGCCAGCAGCAACCATTCAGGAATACTTCAGCAGTATAAATGCAGTTTAGTGCTAACTTAGCAGTTTAGACAGACAGACATTTATCACTTATGTAGTCTGGATTACTCTTCAGGAATACACTTAGACTTGAAGTTCAGGACTAAGCTATTGATTCAACACTGCAAGTTCTTTTTAACACTTTGTTAATAATTCTGTTCAAAATAAAATGTGGAAAAAAGCATAAAATATTGTCAACATAACATCCCATTAAACTCTTCCATTTTACACAATTTTTCAATATCATCTCTTCAATATCATCCAGTCAGTGCAGGTGATCATTTAAGGAATCTTTCATCTCTGCCTGTGCTAGGACTTATCCCTTTCTAACTTTAAATTTTCTTCTAAATGGTGCACAGAGGCCTTTGTCACTTCTTCTGCCTTGGTAGACACCTGCAATTCTCCTGAAAGGTGCCATACTCCAGCTGACACTATCTGGCATGTCCCTTTTCTTTATTTAAGTGCAGCTGCTCTGCTATCTGCTGTAGCACAGCCAGTATACCTTCTGGAGTTTTTCAGGTGTCCCCATATTCTCTTGGTGGTCTCCACTCATACCGGAAGGCAGCCACCCCTCCCCACATGGATGTTATAGGCCATCTCAGATTTACCCCCATGGATTTGCCTTTCCTTAAGCTCATGCAGACTACTGCCAGTGGTCCTTAAGTTTCCTGGCTGTGGATCACCAATTATTCTAGCCCAACTCCTGAAAGGCATGAGTTGCTGAGGCTGCAAGACAAAAGAATGCACTTGGCAGAAAATCAAACATAAGCTTTACTGGGACTTAAAGAGTGTTTTCAGTACTCTGCTCATAGGAAGTATCTTTACCAAGGATGTTTACTGCTTTGGGAAGATTATAGTTTATGTTAACCATCTATATATTCTCTCCCCTTGGGGAGGGTTGTTAATCTTTTACTTATGTCTAGGTCATGCAGGTGGCTGTGAGCTGAGGAAATAGAAGAGAGCCCTGGGTCCCCACACTCTGCAAACCCCCATCACTTAGATGGTTTGTAAGCCTGTAATTAAATCACGGCTTAGTCCTGATAAAAAGCCTCCCCTGCCAACTTGCCTCCACATGACTGTTTCTAGGTATTTGAAATGAAGAGAAGTTATATTTGCAAATAACCAGATTGAATCATTATTCTGACAAGTTTGTTTAGTGTTAATGGTAATTGTATGTTTAAGAGGTTTTTTTAGAGACATTTTCCAAAATCATTTGGTAAGTTAGGTATGTAAGGTGTATAAAATGCATTTTTATTATTAAGGAAAAAGAAAGTAATTTTTTCCCAAGAAAATGAAGGGTTGTTTAGAAAGAGGAAAATGTGGATGTGGGACACAGGTCCCCTAAGTTCTCAGCATGTAGCTGCCTACATGATGTAAATATAAGTTAAAGGTTAATAACCCTCTTGGGGGGTGTCAAGGGAAGGAAAGAATGTCTAAACCAAATCTTCTCTGAGCTGTAAAACAACATTTCCTGAGATAACATCAACAAACTTTATGTGTGACCCTAGCTGGAACTCTGTTATTGCCCCTATGGCATGTCTTTGTTCTGAGACCCCTTATATTCCCTCTCCTTTTCCTACTTCTTTGAGGAGCACTAAATTCTTTATCTTTTGGACCAGCCACTGTCAAAAGATTCTCTCCTGTCCATAAGCCCCAATAAAGCTTATATCTGATTCTCTGCCTGGTGCATTATTTGGTCTTGCAGTCTCACTTGCTCATGTCCTTCAGGAGTTGGGTTGGAGCAATTGGCAAGCAGCCAGCCAGGAGACCAAGTGACCACCAGCAGTGGTGGACATGAGCTATAGGAAGGGAGAATCCACAAGGGAAATACTGAGTTGTCCTTTAATATCTATGTGGGGATGGGTGGCTGCCCGCCAGAACAATGGGGACCTGATGAGTGGGGACCTTCAAGAGAATTTCAGTTTGCCAACTTGGTTGGCTGTTGTGTAAATCTGCATGAATACGGGGATACCCCAATAATGCCGATAGGAGTAGAGAGTGTGCTGCAAGAACAAAGGATTATGAAGTTTAGTAAAAATAGCAGGCATGCTGCCACAGTACTTGGGTTGGCCATTGCTAGAGGCTGTATGGTTAGCTACAGCAGATTGTCTCAAGGAAAACAAAGAAATCTGCCACTTAGAAAA
>JAQZBX010051497.1:0-19369 GCA_029593785.1 Cabassous unicinctus | reverse complement strand
CTGTGAAAACTCCTAGAATGAATGAATGAACAAGCGACAAAGGAATATCTTCAAACATGTTTCTTCTGACAGTAGCTGAACTAAAATGGCACAAAAACAGGAAAATTAATTACTGTGTAGTAACCGTCTACAATAGTACTATAAAGTCTTTCAATTTCTTTATCTGTAAAACTAGGGGGTTTCAGAAGACTTTTAAAAATTTTATTAAGATTTCCTGAATCAAAAGCCTAACATCAAATGCAGTTTGACGTGACTACTCCACAGTTGACAGCACAGGTATCTGGATCTGTATTACACAAACTATCTATATTCCCAAGACCTACCTATTGACTAACCCTGCCTCTGAGGGACTTTGAAGGTATTTACCATATGAGCTGGTAAGGAGGAGCCACAAATTGGCTTTCTTTTACTTCTGCTGCCTCAGACATAACAATGTTCCTCATGAAAATTTCCAGCAACAAAAATCCACACTAACAGTTATTAGGTAGTACTCACTCTAACAGTTATTTCACAAATGTGCCAAATTCCTAAAGAACTGGGATAAAAAATCTGACTATGACTGTCAAGTTCACACTTTCTAAAGAACAATATGGGGGCCCTGCTTTGGAATTTGTGCTCCTGAAAGTGACAGAGCTGGATTCAATTATGGCTTCCCTACACATGGCTCATCTGTCCCTTCTGTTTAAATTTATACTTGGTGCTGGAATTTGTAGGTGTACATTCAAGAGACTGTAATCTTTGGGCTGTCCATTTGCCAGCTGGGCCCGGAGCCTCAGCAGAGTTGTGACGCCTGCTCTCCAGTTCATTGGACTCACCCAGGACAACTAACAAGGAGGTGAGGATTGACAACCACCATGCCAGGGAAACACAAGAGCCTACAACTGCAAGCAAGAGAGTACCACCTATCGGCTGTGCAGGATCGAAGCCCCCTCTTGGTTGGAGGTGGAGTGGACATCCCCATCCCAGAGCCCTCAGGATTGGGGAATGAACTGTGGGCTGGAGTGGACTTGCTGGTATTCTACTATAGACATATTGTGATTCTAGCAAAGGAAGAAATTACAACACTGATGTGGAGCCAGTGGCAACTGGAGGATCTGGGGGCAGGGAGAGGGAAAAACAGTTGTAATACGGGGGCTTTTTCAAGACTTGGGAATCATCTTGAATGACACTTCAATGACAGATATAGGCCATTTTATATCATCCCATAACATGCAGAACTGTGTGGGAGAGAGTGTAGACTACAATGTGAACTATGGTCCATGCTCAGTAGCAATGCCCCAGGATGCATTTATCAATTGCAATGAATGTGCCACACTAATGAAGGATGTTGTTTATGTGGGAGGGTGTGGGAGGTGTGGGGAGTGGGGCATATGGGAATCCCTATACTTTTTGTGTAACATTTATGTAATCTAAGTATCTTTTAAAAAATAAAAAATAATAAAAATAAAAAAAGAACAATATGGAGTTCAGAGTTTCCAGTAACCAGTTTAATATCCTAATTTTAAAAGTATATTCCAACTTAAACATCCATCAATAATACAAATAGAATTTAAAATTTTGGTTTCCATCAAATTTTGGATTATTAATTTTGTCAATAAAAGAAAGCCACATTTAACTATGTTCTTCCTACTGTTCAATTTGTTGTTCTTAAATTAATCCAAAACTTTCCGAGCAAAATGTATTTCTATTCTAGAATAGTTATACAAACAGCAATAACCTAACGAGTCCAACTAAATACACTTTTTAGTGTGATGAAGTAATTGTCAGTTTTGAGAGCGAAACTTGATCTCTCAGTTTTCAAAGTATGATATAATACAATAACGTGTCCTCAGGCAGAAACTGAGGTGGCAAAAGGGGGAAAGTCCACGGATTAAGATGATACATAAAACTGGCTCTCGACCAACAGAAGGCATAATCTTTACAAAATCTTATCTCAAGTATACAGGACACAGAATAACAGAAGTATATGAAGTGGAAGCCCCCTCCGCCCCCAATCCAAATAAATGTAAAACGAATCAGTATGTGTTGTAATACATGGCTAAGTAGACTTTCAAAAAAAATTCAGAACCTCTAGGTCAGGCAAGCCACAGGATTAAAAAAAAATAAACTGTCATTTTAAATGATGTTTTGTACAAAAATGTCCAAATAGCTCAATAAAAAAGTATAACCAGCACAAACCATCTGCGGCCTCATAAAGGGGAAACTGAACGTTGAGAGCGAGAAATACTGAAAGCACTGCCTCCAAGGAGCGAACGGGAATCTGCACGCTGTGTCACAGTTCTTACCGTACGTGATGCAAATTCCAGGCAAGGTAGCGCAAGAGGAAAGAGAGAAAAAGGCGCAGTGACGGCTGCTCCAGGAGAGGACCCCCTTCCTGGCCTGACCCCACAACCCCCGCAGCCCCCGGCTTCTCATATATTCCACGCGGTCTCCAGGTGGCGGCCGCGCGTTCACTGCCGCGACGTTCTCCGCCCGGAACCGCCGTGCACTCACCTTTTCGGGAACTCGAACTCGCGGCGCCGGAGACCGCTGAGGCTGCCGCGGCCAGGAGCTGGGGGGACGCAGGCCGGGAGGCGGCTACCGGCGGGGGGTACTGGCGGCGCAGGCCGGGGGCGGGCAGGCGGCGCAGGCCGGGCGCCTCCCTCTGCAGCAGAGCTGAGCAGAGCCTCCGCGGGCTCTGATACATGCCGGGCGCCGCCGCTACAACTGCCGCTGCCCCTCGCGCGCCCGAGGAGCGGAGCCCGGCCGAGGCCGGGCAGTTGAGCAGACTACCGGGGCCGCTAGGCAGGTTGTTCCCAGGCTTCTCACCCAGCCCAGGCCCTGGGAAAAGTCCTGGTTTGCCGAGCCAGAGCGGAATACCAAGGAACAGCCGCAATTGCGGCAGCCGCGGCACAATGTGCCGCCGGCGGGCGAGAGCTGGAGAGCAACCAGCGAGCGCAGCGCGCTGACAAAGCGGGCGCGACCAGGCGGGAAGGGAAGGGGAGACCCGTACGGCCTGACTCCGGCGAGACCAGATTGGGAGTCTTAGAGCCGGCATAATACTGTTTTGAAAGGAAGAGAGTCCCTAAGTTGTTATATAGGAGAAGCTGTGGGAGGTCTAAAGTGTCGGATATCCGTTGGAGATGTTTTAAAGAAATAAGCCTTCCCTTCCGCTGACTGGAATGGAATTGCCCACAGGTTGGGAGTCCCAAGACAGTTCCAAGGCCAGCTCAGGGGACACCCGTGTGTCCGAGGGGGAGCCTCCTGTGTATTAGTGCGCGTGGATGTGCGAATCCAGCAAAGGGCGTTCTCTCCAGGGCCTTTGGACCGGGCGTGTTTGCGTTAAACGAAATTAAATACGATAAAGCACCAACTGTGTCTGTGAAGGCAATGGTGGATAGGACAACGTCATTTTTCTCAAGGATGTTATTCTCAGGCAAAGAAGCAGAAGGTGGCAAGAGAAATCAGACCATAAAGTTCTACAAGTCAGATTAAGATTAGTGCCACAAGATGCCATAAATTCGTGATAGAGGTTGGGGTGGGAGGAATGGAGAAATGTTTCCAGAAGAATCGGCATTTGAATTGAGCCATGACCTGGAGGTCTAGAATTTACACGTGTGGAATTGGGGGTGGGGTAAGGGGTGATTTATACATGAAGAAAGTAAATAGGCAGAAAAGCCCTGGCGTTTTTGAGGGAAACAATTCCTGTTCCTTAGTAAGAGGGAAGCTAGGGAATAAAAAGAGAACTGCTTGGATAGGTTATATTGTGGAAGACAGAGATTATATCAGACTTAATTTGGTAGGTAGGTGGACTGTTGATGTTTTGTGAAATGGGAAGCAATGTGGTCAGGGCGGTGCTTTAATCGAATGCCATGTTTCTGTGGTACATGAAAAGGGAGGAGACAGGAGACCAGCTGAGATGAGAGCTATTCTGGGCCTGCATCAAGTTGATGGTAGTGGAAGAGAATGGATGGAAGAGATACCTCAGATTGGGCAGGAAATGATGACTAATGAGGAATTTAAGTGGGGTGGAGGGGGAGGGAAAACTGGCTGGATTCCTCCAGGAATGACGTGTGAGTTTCGAATGTTTCCTGTTGGTTTTCCCACGATTCCCTATCTTGTGGACGGGAAGCTTTTCATTACTGAGGATATTCAAAGTATTTTTCAGACCCTATCTAATACCCTGAGGGTGTGAATAAATCAGCTGGCACCAGATGATCACAACTCTT
This sequence comes from Cabassous unicinctus, assembly GCA_029593785.1. Taxonomy (NCBI): domain Eukaryota; kingdom Metazoa; phylum Chordata; class Mammalia; order Cingulata; family Chlamyphoridae; genus Cabassous; species Cabassous unicinctus. Next base: position 15,161 of record JAQZBX010051497.1, on the reverse strand, counting down.
GAAAGACAAGTTTACACTCAGTTTCCTTATCTATAAAACAGAGTCACACCTTGGTCATCAGGTGAAATACAAAGAAAAAATAAAATTAGTCAATAAAAAGTGTTCTGCATTCATAGCAAAATGTTGATTGTAAAATCCTGGTGGTGGATATATGGGTGTTCACTTAAAATTCTTTTTCTTTTCTGTATGTTTGGAAATGTTCACAATAAAATGTTAGGGGGAAAGTGCTTTGAAAAATTAAAAGTCTTGTTCAAATAAAAGTTGTCATTATTAAAGGGGATTCAGAGAGCACACTCTCATGAAAGTGGGTCAGTAGTGTTATTATTTGTTATATATTCAACACTGTGTACTTTAAACAATCAAGAAATATAAATTAAAACCTGTTCACTTAAAAAATTCAGTTACTTCAACAAATTCTTTTGTTGAACACATATTATGTGCCAGGCTCTATGTTAGGCCATACAAAGATTAACTGAACAGTCTATTCACAGTAAGACATTATATAAACACAAATACTTATAATTATCTGTTAAATAAGTACAGAATCATGATATGAACAAGATATTGTGGAAATACAGAAGAGGAAATACTTAATTACCTGGAGAAGTCAGGGGAGGCTTTTAGAACAAGGTGACTTCCAAGCACAAAGGGATCAGGGAGGACATCAGCAGAAGAGTACAGCAAGGCTAGGAAAGGAGGGGTGTTCCAGGAACAGCAAGTACCACATGTTGATAAACTTTGCCAGAAAGGGAGTGGCAGGCGATGAAGTGGAAACCTTGGGCAAGGGCCAAAGTGTGAAGGGTTTTGGGAGGAGTCTGGACTTTATCCTGAGGGCTCTGGGAAACCACTGACAGACTAAGCAGATGGGCTGCATTATCAAGTTTGCATTTTTGAAAGATCATTTTGTTAGCAGTGTGGAAGATGGCTTGGAGACTGGGAAAAGAATAAAAACAGAAGGGATGGAGGACTGGTTTGGAGTCTCTGGAGGAGGGGCAGGGCACTTTATGCTAATTTAAAAAGAAGACTGCACAGGTGAATCTGATATGAAACCCTCTTCCTTCATCTTTGCCACCTCCCAGCAAAATACATTGGAGACAGTGATGTTGGAAAGGAGATGGATTTAAAGACTTACAAAGGAAAGATAACACAGGATTGAGTGACAGATTGAATCTAGGGGACAAGGGAGGAGAGGATTGAGTCTAGGGATCACTAGAGATTAGAAGGGAACAGAAAGTTTCAAGAATGGTGTTAACAGTGATGAATGCTCCCCGGCCCCCCCAACCCCAGGTCAAGGTGGGGATTGAATCCTTTGGATTTGGCAATAAAAGGTCACTTTTAACCTCAGTGTGAATAGACAGTGGTAGGGGAGGGGATGGAAACCAGATTGCAGTGTGTAATGAGGCTGGAAGGAAGGACAATGAAAGAACAATGGAATGAATGATCAGGTGATTTTTTAAAATTATTTTATGCTTAGCACTGAGGTTTGCCTGGCAATTCCACTAGTTCCTTTGCATATTCCATAGACTTTTCTTAACTTCAGTTGTCCACAGTGAAGCTAAATAAAAATAACACAAATGCTTTTAAAACATGCATTTTTTTCTTACTGTCAAAGACTGTTAATTAGTCAAACAAACAAAGTGGCAAGGATTCTCTATTACTATAAATTATTCTTCAGTTTTTAATAACTGGAGCAATATTTTCTTTACATATTTAAAAGTTCAGAAAAATGGCTTTGATTGGGTTTTTTTTTTGAGGATTTTAAAAAAATAAACAATTTATTCAAGTATATCATTCATACATGAACATACATAAACTATAAGTGTTCAATAAACATTGTGAACTTACATAACATCACACAGGGCTCCCACATGTCACCCCACCATAAATACTTTGCATTGCTGTGAAACATTTGTTAACAAATTATGAAAGAACATCGTCAAAATATTACTACTAACTATAGTCCGTATCTTACTCCCCTATACTTTTTTATTCCCCCCAAGGATTTATTTATTTACTTTTATCCATTTTTACCACCACCCCCACCCCCCACTCCCCACCCCCCCATTTTTGCTGTTTTTGTGTCCATTCGCTGGGCAACGTTTTGTGTCCGTTTACTGCCCTCTGTTCTCATCCTTCTCCTCCTGTCTTCACTGGGATTTGATCTTGGAAACTCTGATGTGGGAGAGAGGCATCCTACTGCCTGTGCCACCTTAGTTCCTCGTTTTTTGGCGTGTCTCATCTTGGCTCTCCCTTATGTCACTTTCCTGTTATGTCATCATCTTGCTGCATGGCTTGCGGGGCCTGGCGGAGCACCCACCCACAGGGCCTGGGGGCACAAGCACCTTCTATATTTTTATTTTTTTTAATTTTTACCGGGAGGGCCCAGGAATCAAACAGGTACCTCCATACGGGAGACGGCTGCCCAACCATTTGAGCTACATCTGTCCCCCTGCTATATCTCTAAAGATTGACCAAAGATAGCTAGAGTTGCAGTCTTTTCCCATATAGGATAGTCATACAATAAATCAGGCTTAGTTTATCACCAGCATTCTAAAAACCAGACCTAGGGAGAAAAACTAGGTCTGGGGACACATGAATGGTTTCTAATATAGTGAATGTTTAGCCTACCCTGATTATCACAAAATCAGCACAGCGAGAATATTCTCATTGATTGGGTTTTTATAGTTAATGAAGGAATTAGTTCAAACATCTATGATAGACTCCTTTGGAGATTTTTCATTCACTTTATCCTTTTTTCTCAGAAGATACTTTTTCAGATGCCTTTTTGGAGGCCCATCAGGTATGTGGCAGCCATGAGAATGTGCCTCTTAGATCTCCTACTGCAACCATGAGGGCATGATTGACCAATGGCCCCAATAGTTCTGCTCCAACACCCATCAACTCTCTGTTGCCCAGGTAATGTTTCCTATGAGCTACTCCTAGTCCATGACTGAGTGACATGGACACCAAAGCAGGGTCATTCCTGAGAGATATGGGACTCCTCTGAAGAGTGACTTTGGCTTGAGGACTCCCCAACTGCCTTACTCAACTCTCTTAGAACTGCACTGCTGCCTCTGTCCTCCTTCCCTTCTTTTTTCTTTTCCTTCCTTTCTTCCTTCTCTTCCTCTTTCCCTTCATCAGGGTCAGACCTGTTTCACAGAATGATGGCTCTCCTGGCCTCCTCCCAGCTCCCTCCCCAATTTCTTTCATAGGCCTTGTGCCTAATAAATCTTTTGCATGGGTATTATATTCCCACTCTCCAAATATCATCAACAGCCTGTAGATAGTGCTTTTGGTTCAACAAACATCACCTACAGGACAAAGCCGAGTTTATTGCTCCCCATTGTATGGGAGAACTAATACCTGAAGAGAGCTTTGAAGTGTCTTAAAGAGGGAAAGGCAAGGTATGATTTTATTGCACTTTTTTGTTTGTTTGTTTATTTGTTTGTTTTGGAATACGTTTATTGGAAGGCTTTGTCAAAATGCACAGCCCTTTCATTAAGTATTTTGAGAAGAGGGAGGTGGAAAAGAGATGGGGCATGGACAAATCTCACTTGTTTGTTCCAATAGCTCAGGTTCAGCAGGACCCTTGTTACATTCATTTAAATGATATATTTGAAGCTGAAAGTGCTGTCACAGGAAAGGTGTTTACCTTTGCACCTCCCACACAAATCTTGACGATGGGGCCTTTTAAGGTCCGTGTGGTAAAGTTTTACTGGACAGGAGCATCTAGTCTGTCTTTCAATGAGGGAATTGGGTAAGGATCAATAAAATACAATAGTACTTTAAGATTAATGGGTAAAGCATGGTGAGGATTATTACAGTAGGGGTCAAAAGCATCTTGGTAGGTAAACTGTTGATGCTTTCTAGTAAAGAGTTGATCGGTTTTTCAAAGAAGTTTCTGTGATAAACAATAAAATTAGATTCCTGGACATTAGTCTCTTGGAATAGTAAAGCTAAGCTAAAGAAAACAATGCAATAGTAATTCATTTCAATTTTCATAGCTAATAGCTTCTTGGCAGGTACAAATTTACACAGGTACAAATATAAAAAAGCAAATTAAAAATCCTTTCCTTGTTATCTTTGTAGCAGAAATGGACATCTAAACTCTCAGAGTAGTCAATAACCAAGGAGAAGTTAAATTTTAATCTCTTGTTTAGACTAATTTAGACATGGGCTCAAAGGAACCATCTCTTTATTCCCAAGTCATAATTCATCCAAAGGTCCAAGTATTTCAGGCTCTTACTCATGGAAGTTGAGGCCCAAGGATATTAAGTTGAGGCAGGTTAGATTAGGGAATAAAGAGATGAATCTGAAACCTGGCAGAAAAACATGGCCATGGAACATGTGGCTATGAAGACCCTATAAGATGGCTGCTGGAAGAACCCCACTAGAACCCCCATTCAGAATGGGATTTCATCCAGGATCAAGGAAAAGCCCTGGATGTTCTCAAGGGGCCTTGCCATTGGGCCCCCCAGGGGACTTGATGGGTGGGGTAACCAATCAAAACTTCAAACAACTGGGACTACTCCCCCAAACATTAACAGGGGGAGAGGTAATTAATGGTTTAAAAAGCAACTGCAGGGAAGCGGGTGTGGCTCAGTGGATAGAGCCCCCCTTTACCATATGGGAGGCCCGGGTTCACGTCCCAAGGCCTCCTTGTGAGGGCACGCCGGCCTGAGCGGTGCGGTGGGCTGATGCAGCAACCTCACGGCAGGAAGCGGGTGTGGCGCAATGGATAGAGCCCCCGTTTACCATATGAGAGGCCCGGGTTCGCGTCCCGGAGCCTCCTTGTGAGGGCAGGCCGGCTCATGCGGCGACGTGGGCTGATGTGGCAAGACCTCACAGCAAGGGGGAGATAAGCAGACACAGAGAAGACACGCAGCGAATGGACACAGCAGCACAAGCAGCAAGGGGGGGATAAATTAAATAAAATAAATAAATCTTAAAAAAAAATAAATAAATAAAATAAAAAGCAACTGCAGTTGCCTCTGTCATCCACTGAGCATAGTTTTCATTCTCAAGTTCACTTTATTACACAGATGGCTGTTGAAACATCACGTTTGTGTTCTAGGCAGGAAACAGAAGGAAGAAGTTAAAAAAGGGCACACACCAACTATCTGTTCCCATTTCAAAGAGCTTTTCTAGAAGGACCTCCAACTATTTCCACATGTATCTCATTAGTCACCTGTCTGCAAGGGAGACTGGGAAATGTGATCACCTAGCTGAGCATATTGCCTTCAAGAAAGCAAGACATCTTGAAATTAGATTGGCAACTAGCAATTTCTGCACACATAACAACTAAGGAGTACAACTTTTATATGTGAAGTAAGCATACAATAAATGATTCAAGCTTAAATTGTGACATGATAACACTAGAGAATGGGATACAAGAACACATTTATTTGCCAGTTTGGTTGCAACCTATTATCTTATCTTACCAACTTCAATTTTGGGACTGACAAAATGATTAAAAAACAAACAAATTTTTCCTTATTTCATTCCTGCTTGCAACAAATATTTGAGTGTCTCCTATATGCCAGGCACTATTCTAGGTGCTTGAGATATATCAGTGAACTAAACAAAGGTTCCTGTCTTTGTGGAGCTTACATTTTAGCAGAGGTATATAGATAATAAACAAAAAAAAAGTAAGTAAATATTTTAATGATGAAGATAAGACATAAACTTCAAGTCTTAAATCACATTTTGTAGCACACGAAATCTGTGTTAACTACTTCCTCAACTGGCTACAATATAAATAGTTACATTTTGGGGGAAAAACGCTTTGAAAGAGTCATATCCTTTGATTCATTAATTTTACTTCTAGGAATCAGAATCTATCCAAGAGATATTTATCCTATATAAATCCAAGGAAATAGACCAAAAAGCTTTCTGTGTAAATATATTAATCTTTTTTTCCTATTACTTAAGATAGGGGAAAACTGGAAGAAGACTGTATGTCCAGAATAGGGTAATGGTTAAATAAACCGTGTTGCCTACTTTGGCATTAAATGATGTTTATAAAAATTATGTAATGACATGGGAAAAGGCTTATAATATAGAAATAAATGGGAAAAAAAAGATGCAAAATTATTGGAAAAAAATACTCCAAAATATTAATAATGCTTAATTTTGAGGGTTGAGCTTTTTCCCCTACTTGGAAACATTTTTAAAAAATAATTTTTTTGACTGATCATCAATAAACTGGTTAAATATGAGAAACTAACGTAAACACTGAGGACTTAACTTACTATTCTAGTGTGAGCACTAGGTAATCAACCACCATATATGCAAATTTTACAATATTATGCATCTTTTGTCTTTTCTTATATATAAAAATCTAATAAAGGTTTTTCATAATTGGCCCTAATAACCATCTTAGTAAAATGAGATCATATCAGATTTTGACTGCTTGGACCTGAAGGGGAAAAGAAAACCCATACTTCTTCCACTGATTGAATGGAAACCTCTTTTCACGCAAGGAGTAAAGACCTTTAGAAACCATCTCAAGATGATGACAGATTAGAGAGACACAGGACTCACTTCTTTCCCAGAAAAATAGCTAGAGGACAGGCAGAAATGGCCTGGAAAAAAATGTTCTAGAGTTTAGGATACCAGGGGAAGGCTGGACACCACTTAGAGAGAGAGAGAGAGAGAGAGAGAGAGAGAGAGAGAGAGAGAGGCACAGAAAAAGACTCTTGACAGAAAGACTGTGAGTAAAAGCTGCAGCTGCAGCTGTTGGTGCCCTTCCCCCTACCTTTGCAGGAGAGAGCTTGGAATTCTCTGGACTTTGGCTGGCGGTTATGGAAAGAGGAGGCCATGGGGTTTGCCTCCCCAGGAAGGCAAGAGAGAGGGACACAGCCTAAGGCTGACTGAGCTTTTGGCCAACAAATTTTGGTCTGCTATTCTCCATGAACCCTTCCTGGCTGGGTAAGGCTGTGCCACTGTTTGCTCTGGGAACCGGCAGGGGACTAAAGAGATCCAACTCTCACAACCACCCTCCCTACTGAATGGGGCTAGTTGTTGAGGATGCAGAAGGTAGTGGAATTATTTTCTACCTGAGAAAAGAGAAGGTGCTGTCCACAAGGGTGGCAGACTTTGCAACCTCAGAGAAAGTTTCATCTGCCAGGCTCTCAATGGCCTTGAGGCAGGATCATATGTCACATTGTTGCTATCTGTGTAGCAGTGAACACACTCTGACCATGGTTTGAACTGAGAAGCTGCCTAGAGCACCATCTGCTGGCAGACCAAGGATGTGCATGTGAGGAAATTAAAAGTAAATAAGGGAGGCTTTTTTCAGACTTTACATTCTCCCTCCTCAAGGCCCTTGGAAGCTAGTCTGCAACCCATTACAGGGTCCGTGACTCAGATTTGAGCAACCAACAGGGACAATCTTAAAGTCCTAGAACAGGTTAACCCAAGAAGCAAAGAATTGCAGTAACACACAGCCTCTGGGCACTAAATCCCTATGCAAGAGAGAGAAATTGGTCATCAGAGTAAACTCACCATCATAATCAGAGGCTTAGACATTAGCTTAAAATTACAAGCCATACTAAGAAAATGGAAGAAATGGCCCTAGAAAGAGAACATATCAAAGCCCCAAATGAGATACAGGATTTGAGACAACTAATCAACAAGTTTCATACAAATCTCCTAAATCAAATCAATGAGTTGAAAGACAATATAACTAAGGAGATAAAGGACATCAAGAAGAAACTGAATGAGCACAAAGAAGAATTTGAAAACCTGAATAGAAAAGTAACAGAGCTCATGGGAATGAATGACACAATACGTGAGATAAAAAGCACATAAGAAGCATACAAAGCTGACTCGAAATGATAGGAGAAAGAATAAGTGATGCAGAATACAGAACAGCTGAAATTGAAGAGAGAGAAGAACAGAGAGAGAAAAGAATGGAAAAAATTGAGCTGGGGCTCAGAGTGTTGAATAATAAGTTGAAGCACAACAACACACATGCCATGGAATTTCCAGAAGGAGAATAGAAGGGAAAAGGGGCAAAAAGAGTGTTTGAGGAAATAATGGCTGAAAATTTCCCAACTCTCATGAAAGAAGTGAATTTACATGTCCAAGAAGTGCAGCGTACCCCAATAAGAATAAATCTGAATAGACCTACTCCAAGACACATACTCAGAATGTCAAATGCCAAAGATAAAGAGAAAATTCTGAGAGCAGCAAAGAAGAAGGAAACCATCACATACAAGGGATGCCCAGTAAGACTTAGTGTGGATTTCTAATCAGAAACCATGGAGGCAAGAAGACAGTGGTATGATATAATTAGGATTCTGAAAGAGAAAAATTGCCAGCTGAGAATTCTTTATCCAGTAAAAATTGTCCTTCAAATATGAAGGTGAGTTTAAAATACAAACAAACAGAAACTAAGAGAGTTTGTAAAAATGAGTCCACCTTTGCAGGAAACATTAAAAGGAGCCTACTGCCTGAAAGAAAACGACAGGAGAGAGAGGATTGGAGGAGAGTGTAGAACAAGACTATGAGAAAGGTTAACGAAAAGAGTAAAAAACAGACAAAAATAAGATATAACATATGAAAGCTAAAGAATAAAATGATAGAAGTAAATAATGCATTTATAATAAAATCATTAAATATGAATAGATTAAACTCCCCAATCAAAAGATATAGACTGACAGAATGAAAAACAAAAAAAGAGCCATCCATATGTGGCCTACAAGAGACTCACCTTAGACCCATGGATACAAACCAGCTGAAAGTGAAAGATTGGGAAAAGATACCTTACACAAATATTAACCAAAAAAGAGCAGGGGTAGCTATACTAATTTCGGACAAAACAAACTTTCAATGCAAAAAAGTTATAAGAGATGCAGAAGGCCATTATATATTAATAAAAGGGAAAAACTGCCAGGAAGAAATAACAGTCATACTTATCTATGCACCTAACCAGGGTGTTCCAAATTACAAGAGGCAAACTCTGGCAAAACTGAAGGGAGAAATAAACATATTTACAATAATAGTTGGAGACATCAACATCTCACTCACATCATTTGATAAAACAGCTAGACAGAAGATCAACAAGGAAACAGAGAACTTGAACAATGTGATAAATGAGCTAGACCTAACAGAATGTTGCAACCAAACTCAGTGTTATACATTCTTCTCAAGTGCTCATGGACCTTTCTCCAGGATAGACCACATGTTGGGTCACAAAGCATGTCTCAAAATATAAAAAGACTGAAATTATTCAAGCACCTCTCAGATCATAAAGGGACAAAACTGGAAATCAATAGTAGATGTGAAAAGGGAAAATCTGCAAATGTGTGGAGGCTAAATAACACACTCCTAAACAATCAGTGGATGAAAGAAGAAATTTTAAGAGAAATTAGTAAATATCTTGAGACAAATGAAAACAAATACACAACTCATCAAAACATGGGATACGGCAAAGGCAGTGCTGGGAGAGAAATTTATAGCCCTAAACACCTATATTAAAAAAGAAGAAAGAGCTAAAATCAAAGACCTAAGTGAACACCTGGAGGAACTAGAAAAAGAACAGCAAACCAATTCCAAAGCAAGCAGAAGGAAAGAAATAATAAAGATTAGATCAGAAATAAATGAAATTGAGAACATTAAACTAAAAACTGGTTCTTTGAGAAGATCAATAAAATGGACAACCCTCTACTTAGATTAACAAAGAAAAAAGAGAGAGAAGATGCAAATAAAATCAGAAATGAAAGGGGTAAAGTTATGAATGACCCCACAGAAATAAAAAGGATCATGAGGATATTATAAGAAACTGTATGCCAATAAACTAGACAAACAAGATGAAATGGAAAATTTCCAAGAAATGCACAACCTACGTTAACTCTATAAGAAATACAGGAACTCAACAAACAAATCACATTTAAAGAGACTGTATCAGTCATCAAAAAACACCCAACAAAAAAAAGTCCAGGAGCAGACAGCTTCATAGCTGAATTCTATCAAGCATTTTGAGAAGAATTAAGACCCAATCCTGTTTAAACTCTTCCAAAAAATTGAAGAGGAGGGAAAATTACCCCACACATTTTTATAAAGCCAAAATCACTCTAATAGCAAAGCCAAATAAAGACACTACAAAAAAAGAAAGATTCAGACCAATGTATCTAATGAACATAGATGCAAAAATTCTCAACAAAATACTTGCAAATAGAATCCAACAGCATATCAAAAGACTTATACACCACGATCAGTTGGGATTTATTCCTGGTATATAAGGGTGATTCAACATAAGAAAATCAATTAACATAATATGCCACATTAACAAATTGAAGGAAAAAACAACAACACATGATCATCTCAACTGATGCAGAAAAGGCATTTGACAAAATCCAGCATCCTTTCATGATAAAAACACTTTGAAAGATAGGAATAGAAGGAAAATTCCTCAATATGAGAAAAAGGCATATATGAAAACCCACAACTAACATCATGCTCAATGGAGGAAGGTTGAAACTTTCCCTCTAAGATTGGGGACAAGACAAGGATGCCCACTGTCACCATTGTTATTCAATATTGTGTTAAAAGTTCTATCTAGAGCAATTAGACAAGAAAAAAATTAAAGGCGTCTAAACAGGAAAAGAGGAAGTAAAACTCTATTTGTGGATGACATGAGCCTATATTTAGAAAATTCTGAAATGTCTACCACAAAGCTACTTGAGCTAATAAATGAGTTCAGCAAAGTGACAAGAGACAAGATCAACACACAAAAGTCAGTAATGTTTTTGTACACTAGTATTGAACGATCTGAGGAGAAATCGGGGGAAATTTCCATTTACAATGGCAAGAAAAAGACTCAAATAGCTAGGAATCAATTTAACCAAAGAAGTACAGGACCTATATTCAGAAAACTACAAAACAATGCTGTGATGGTTAGGCTAATGTGTCAGCTTGGCCAGGTAATTGTGCCTAGTTGTTTGGTGAAGCAAGCACTGGGATAATTGTAATACAAGGACATTTATGGGCTTTATTCATTGGTGAGTTTACTGCATAGATGGCTGATTACATCAGCATCAACCAGAGAGATTGTCCTCAGCAATGAGTGATGTTTTATCCAATCAGTTTTCCCTTAAAAAGGGAAAGTGTTTTCAGCATTCAGAGAGAATTTCCCAGCTCATCTTCGGACAGCCAACATCTCCTGGAAACTCATCAAGGACCTTCATTGGACTTTCATCAGAGCCCCTGGTTTGCAGCCTGCCTGCGGAACCAGAACTTGTGCAGACTCTAATAAAATCTCATACTATTTACAGATATCTCCTGTTGATTCTGTTTCCCTAGAGAACCCTGACTAATACAAATACTAAAAGAAATCAATGAAGACCTAAACAAATGGAAAGACATTCTGAGTTCATGGATTGGAAGAATAAATATTGTGATGCTGCCAATCTTACCCAAACTAATTATAGATTCAATGCAATACCCATCAATATCCCAATAGCTTACTTTACAAAAATAGAAAAAGCAATTACCAAATTCATTTGGAAGGGAAAGTGTACCTGGATAGCCTAAAGCATCCTAAAAATGAAGAGTGACATGGGAGGAATTTCACTGCCTGACTTTGAAACATATTACAAAGATACAGTGGTCAAAACAGCATGGTATTGGCATAAAGATAGACACATTGTTCAGTGGATAAAACTGATAGTCCAGAAATAAACTCTCACCTCTATGGCCAACTGGTTTTTGACAAATCTGTCATGTCCACATTACCAGGACAAAACAGTCTCTTCAACAAATGGTGCTAGGAGAATTGACTATACATAACCAAAAGAATGAAAGAGGACCCTTATCTCACTCCCTATACAAGAATCAACTCAATATGGATCAAAGACCTAAATATAAAAGCCAGGACCTACTAGAAAAAAGTTTAGGGAAACATCTTCAAGATCTTGTGGTAGGTGTAAATTTCTTGCATTTTATACCCAAAGCATGAGCAACGAAAGAAAAAAATAGATAAATGAGATCTCCTCAAAATTAAGAACTTTTTCCAAAAGGGTGAAATAGCAGCCTACTCAAAAGGAGAAAATGCGTGGAAATCACATATCTGATAAGGGCTTAATATACATGATATATAAAGAGATGCTACAACTCAACAATAAAAAGACAAATGATCCAATTAAAAAATGGGCAAAAGACTTGAATAGACAGCTGTCTAAAGAAGAAATACAAAAGACAAAAAAACACATGAGAAAATATTCAACATCACTAGCGATTAGGGAAATGTAAACCAAAGCTATAATGCGATATCATTTCACACCTATTAGAATGGCCAGTATTAAAAAGTTGGAAAGCTACAAGTGTTGGAGAGGGTGTGGAGAGATAGGAACACTTATTCACTATTGGTAGGAATGCAGAATGGTATAGCCACTGTGGAGAACTGTTTGACAGTTCCTAAAGAAGTTGAATATAGACTTGCCACATGACCTAGCAATACCACTACTAGGTGTATACCCAGAAGAACCGAGAGCAGTGACATGAATGGACATCTGCACACAATATTCATAGCAGCTTATTCATAATTGCCAAAAGATGAAAACAGCCCAGGTGTCCATCAACTAATAAATGGATAAACAAATTGTAGTGTATACATATGATGGAATATTATGCAGCTATAAGAAGAAATGAAGCCGTAAAGCATATGACAACATGGATGAACCTGGAGGTGACTATGATGAGTGAAACAAGCCAGACACAACAGACAAATACTGTATAATTGCACTATTATGAACTAAATATATTGTGTAGCTCATGGAGTCAATAATTAGAACATAGGTCACTGTAACCGTTGGCCAATTTGATGTAATTATGAATTCCAAAAATATAAGTAGATCTTGCTTGTAAACTGATCTGTTAATCTGGGCATGATTAGGTTATGATTAGGGCGTTGAGCCCCACCCCTTGGTGGGTGGGGAATTGAATATAAAAGGCAAGGCAAAGAACAGAGTAGAAGCAGTCTTTTGAGAAGCAGTTTTGATGTTGGAAAAAGGCCCCAGGAGAAGAGAAGTGAGCCGTTTGCCTGATTGTCTACAGCTGACCTTGTGGAGAAAACAGGAGCTAAGCCCGGAGAGAAACGCAGCCCCGGGAAGAAAGGAACCGCAGAAGCCTGAACCCTGGCAAATGCCGGCAGCTGTCTTGCTCTAACACGTGGCAATGGACTGTGGTGAGAGAAGAAACATAACGCTTTATGGCCTGGTATCTGTGGACTTCTACCCCAAATAAATACCCTTTGTAAAGACAACCCATTTTTGGTATTTCACATTAGCACCCCTTTGGCTGACTAATACAGTCACCAGAAAATAGAATGAAGTTAGAGAATGGAAAGTTGAGTGTTATCTGTACAGAATTAATAAAAAGATTGTTCATAAATCTTTGGAAAAGAATAGAAATGGTGAAAGCACAACATAGTGTTTTATCTAGCAGGGCTATCATATTGGTATGACAATGGTTGAAAGGGAAAGTCTAAGATAGTGTATATTACTAGAAAGAAAGCTAAAAATGTAACATGGGACTGTATAGTATAGTGAAATCTCACATGAAATATGAATAGGAATAATATTGCATATATAGGACTGTTTTTCTTTGAAAATGAACAAATGTATGTTAATGTTGCAAATCATTAATATCAGGCAAAAATATAGCCAAAGCAAACTATGGACAGTAGTATATAGTAATAAATTGATAGTGTTCCACTGAGGGTTAAAAAAAAAAGCGGGGGGCGGAGGGCGGAATATACTAAGGGAAAGAAACTAGACACAAAGTAATACATATTGTTTGACTCCATCTATACCAGGTGTTCTTAACAAGCGGTCTGTGAGCTTGAATTGAAATTCAAAAAAACGTTCCTCTTGTGGGGACTTGTTGGTGCAAGTGTGATATATTTATTAAATAATACACAGTATAGTGTGAACTTAGGAAGGGTCCATGGTTTTCACCTGACTGGCAAAGGGGTCCATGGGACAAAAAAAGTTAAGAGTTCCTGACCTATAGAAAATATAAATACAAATAAATTAGAGACAGAACCAGAATAGCAACTATGTACATTGGGGGAAGCAGAGAGAGATTGAGAAGTGATGAGTTTTTGTTTCTTTGTTTTTTGCTTATTATTATTATTGGAATAATGAAAATGCTCTAATAAGATTGACTTTGATGAATGCACAGCTGTGTGGTTATACTACATACCATTGATTATACAATTTGGATGGATTGTAATGCTTTATTAATATGTATCAATAAAATTGATTTGTTAAAAAATCATCTCACCCAATATTTTAAAGGTACAAATGAGGAAACTGATACCCATACAATTAGACTGTTAATAGTTGGACAGGGATTAGAAGTTAGATTTCCTGAGTTTCTAGGAAGGTAAATCTCTGGAATCAAACCAGAGCCTCATGATTTAATTCTCCAGCACTGGATTAAAAAGAAAAAGCCATCTAGGAGTGCTGAGGGTAAGGGGAAACAGGGTGAAAAAGTAGTCAGCTAGATATTTAGACATCATTTGCTTGAAGTTATAAACTAAGAGATTTTGCTTTTTTTTTTTTTTAACAGCTTTTTATTGAAATATAATTCACATACCATCCAATTCACCAGTTTGAAGGGTACAATTAAATGGTTTTCAATATATTTACAGAGTTGTATAACCATTATAACAATTGATTTTAGAACATTTTTATCACTCCAAAAAGAAACCCCATCAACATTAGCAATCATTCCCCATTTCTCTCTAAACCTCCAGCTCTAGACCACAACTAATCTATTTTCTGTCTCTCCAGATTTACCTATTATGGATATTTCATATAAATGCACTTATGTAATATATGGCTTTTTATGACTGACTTCATTCACTTAGCATAATGTTTCTAGGGTTTATCCATATTGTAGCATGTACCAGTATTTCATTCCTTTATTTTTTGTATTCCCGTTGTGCCTTTATTCACCTTAGTTCATTAAAAATGTACTTGTTTTAAAGATCCTATAAATAAAGAGACAACCCACTAATGTAGAAGTTACCCCTCTCAGCATGTCATTTTAAAAAAAAGCAGTATTTCATATATGAATCTTGTTGATCACCCAGTACTTTACCAGAACATCAGATATGACATACACAGTCTAAACAAGACAGGTTGATCGAG
>JAQZBX010051496.1:0-19367 GCA_029593785.1 Cabassous unicinctus | reverse complement strand
CCCCCCCCCGTTTTTGCTGTTTCTGTGTCCATTCGCTGGGCAACTCTCTGTGTCCATTTCCTGCCCTCTTTTTTCGTCCTTCTCCTTCTGTCTTCACTGGGATTTGATCCTCGGGAATCTCTGATGTGGAAGAGAGGTGTCCCACTGCCTGTGCCACCTTAGTTCCTGGTTTTTCGGTGCATCTTGTCTTGGCTCTCCCTTGTGTCACTCTCCTGTTACGTCATCATCTTGCTGTGTGGCTTGCAGGGCCTGGTGGCACACTCGTGCACGGGGCCTGGTGGCCCACGCGCCTTCTATATTTTTCTTTTTTTAATTTTTACCGGGAGGCACCGGGGATCGAACCCAGGTCCCTCCATATAGGAGACAAATGCCCAACCACCCGAGCCACATCCATCCACCTGCTATATCTCTTAAGGTTGACCAAAGATACCCAAAGTTACAGTCTTTTCCCATACAGGATGGTCATATAATAAATCAGGCTTAGTTTACCATCAGCATTCTAAAAACCAGACCTAGGGAGAAAAACTAGGTCTGGGTACACATGCATGGTTTCTAATATAGTAATTGTTTAGCCTACCCTGATTATCACAAAATCAGGACAGCGAGAATATTTGCACCCTTATGCATCTTTTAATTTTTATGTCTATTTTTAAAAATATTTTAAATCTGAGTTAATGCCTCCATTTATCTTTATTTAAAAATGTCATAATTTTGACTCAGAATAAGCTTTGAAACTCTCCTCTGAATCATTGCTAAATCTATGAGTATTTTTTTTGGTTGAAAATGCCCAAAGTTAGACACTGCAGTATAATAAACAATGCTCTTGAATACGATATTTTGTTACAAATGCTGAATAGGTATATTGTCCTCTTTTGGGATTTAATTATAACATACTGATATGTTGCTATCCTCTTCACCCACACTTCTGCCACCATCCATAGCCCCTATTGAAATGGTGGCCCCAAGTGACCATGTTTGAAGGAATGAACATTCCTTCTACCACCACCAGAGATGATCACCTAAGCCAAGCTAAACCATTTTGCTTCTCTCTCCCAGGGATTGGAAGAGGATCACTGAGAAATTGAGTCAATTAGCCTTGGGGACCAAACTGCTAGTTTCTGTAGTGCTCGGCATATGACAGAAAAGCCACAAGTTAGCAGAGAAAGAACCCAGGCTCCAGAGAGGAGTATGAGAATGGTGAGGACGGGCAGAGAAGATTCCTGACTTTCCAGTTCCAGGACAATTGGCTTTGCTTCCTTTTATGTTCTGGTATTTGTTTACCATGTCTGTTTCTTAAGCTCGTGTGACTAGTTTTCTATTCCTTGCATCTAACCGTTTCCTAGTTAGAACATCAACTATGATGCGAGACTATTTTTCAACCTCCTCACTAGCAACTGATCTTTCATTTATTAATACTTTTTAATATTTATCCTAGTATAAATAATAGTAGGGTGGGATCATGGTGAGTTGGGGGTTAGTCATCATTCCTCTAATAAACTACAACAAACAACTCAAACTTCCTTTCTGTAACCAGTTTCTTTTACTTTAAAATTTGGATGTTAATATTTGCCCTCTCTTCCTTGTAGTATGGCTCTGAGAATTAAATATTACAAAAGTGAAAATAACTTTGAAAAGTATTATAACTAGTATTATTTGCTACATGTTATATTTGCTCTGAGCACTTCCCTAAATCACTGAAGTTAATCTGAATGTTTGGTTCTAGTTTGAAGTTCTAAGACCTGCACAGTCTTGGTGTCTCCATTTTCTTTCCCTGGTGCCCCAGGCCCATCAAATCAACGCTTAGGTTCACTTGTATTTGCCTCATTCCAGATTTGTCCAATGATACGGTCTCAGATGACTTCTCATTCTTTCTCTGCTTTGCCAGCCCCTGGCTTGGTCTGCCCCACCTCATGTCCAGATCAGGCTCCTAGAAATTGAAGGATCCACCTTGCCCAGAAAGAGAATTCAGACAAACCTACTCAGGCAGCATTTAATCAACTCACCCCATTCTTTCCTGAGTTGTTGCAGTAAATCCACACTGTGGTCTAACTCACATCGTAAAAGCTCACTCTCCTGCCATAGCTCTGCAATATCTTAGGGAGGCAGCCACCTGAGGGTATAAAAAAATTAATCATCTTTCAGCCCCCTTCCTCATTCAGGAAGTTGTCCCCTGACAACTCCACCTCTTCTTTCTCAAAAAGATGAGCTTTTTCCTGATTTCTTTTCCTTTGATATTTACTTCAACTTGATGTTACCTGAACACATCTATTTCCCATTAGTTACGGCACCTGTGTGATTTCCTCAGCTTTCACTAACCTCTTAGCAACAGCCAAATGAATGCTTTAACTGCAATTTGAGTTAGGTTACAAATGAGATATGAATCCTATTCAATTAATCATATAAAATTTGTTATGTTATCAGCAAACAGAAATCTACGTCTAAAAATAATATTCAAGATCTAGGACAAGAGATGGAGACAAAAAGTCAGGAAGAAGATGGAATCCTCAGGTAAAATCATCTTCTAGAACAGCATTTGTTTTCTGCAGAAAGTCTTCCACCATAACTCGTCCTACAGTGAAATTAAAAACATACTGATAAAGAAATTGTTTCCTCCCTTATTGTAAAATGTAGCCAATGTAAAACAAGCTATAAACTTGGAAATTGTAACATGCTAAAAATCTCTGTTCAAATGAAGAAGAAATGTGTTATAATAGAAAGAAATGTAAAAAGAAGAGTCTAGAAAAGTAATTGTCCAGACACAAAAGTGCTCATATAGTTGAGATAGAAATATTTCTAGAGTGGAAAATACCAATCTATCTGATTCACACCAAGCAATCTCTTGATCTATAATTTATTCCTAAAATGAATCTACCAGGAATGGGAGGACAGGAAGGAGAAAGGAGCTGTATAGATGGTCAGTCCTGTTGTTGAGCTAGGTAATTTAATATATTTTTATTCTGATTTGTCTCTTGCCTATTTGATAGGGTCTCAGCACCCTCTGATTAACCTGATTAAATTCTCATCCTCCAAAACCCAGGGAAGACTAATCCTAATACCTATTGTATCCCAGAAATTCCTTCCAAACAGAATTACATTCCCCTCATGCTCATTAATACATTTGGCATCTGGGCCTCTTTGTGAGCCAAGACTAACCCATTTTTGTATGTGCTTAATAGAATTTCTGGAAACTATTGTGTTGCCAGCTGGCAATGACTTTTTCACTGTGCCTTCTACCTTGTATTTTGTTAATAACCAAGTTGTTATACCAGATCATAAGCTCCTTAAAGATAAAAACGATTTCAAATTTGTAGTCCTTCATTACAACTATTCAGTACCTTGCACAGAGAAGATTTTCATCAAGTATATGATGAATTAAAGAATGAGCAGCATTGACAATGGACAAGTCACTTTTCCATAGTCCTCAGATTAAACTTCTACAGTGGTAAACCAGCAACTCCTTCAAAATCCAGGTCATTGCTTACTTTCTCTCGAAAGATTTATCTTTTATTTCCTTAAGTCTTATTTACTCAATTTTTATTACATATACAACAGTGTCTACCTTAGCTTAAAGGAGCTGTTTTTAAGTTGTGCCTGTTCCTAAGACATAGTATATAAGCAGGTGCCTTCTCTTCCCAGCTAGTCTGTAAGTTCCTTGAAGGTGGGGACCATACCTTCAATTTCATCACAACATTCATACACAATATTAGCTAACATTTACCAAGTGCCTTCCACGTGCCAGGTGCGTTCTAAGCACTTCCTATATATTTAATCATTTAACCGTCATGGCAACCCTGTGAGGTAGCCACTAAACTTAAGTGGCTCAATTAAGGCCACACAGTTAGGAAATGGTAGTAGCAGGATTTGATCCCAGGGATTCTTGCTCCAGAGTCCATGGTCTTAACCACTCTACTTCGCTACTTCGCAGACAGAAAACATTAAAAATCATGGCTTCCTAAACAAGATTTGATTTAAAATGCTTGTTAAAGATATATTAAGTCAGCCAAAGGGGTGCTGACGCAAAATACCAGAAATCAGTTGGTTTTTATAAAGGGTATTTATTTGGGGTAGAAGCTTACAGTTACAAGGCCATAAAGACTAAATTACTTCCCTCACCAAAGTCTGTTGCCACGTGTTGGAGCAAGATAGCTGCCAATCTCTGCAAGAGTTCAGCCTTCTTCTTCAGGCTCCAGGGTCCCAGCTTCTTCTGGTCTCAGCTGTAGGCTGGTTTAAGGCTCGTCTCTCTCCCTGGGGCTCATTTATTTCTGGGCTCAGCTGTGCTGCTTTCTTCATAATGCCACCTGTAGAGTATCAGGCTCATTCTCTTCCTGGGGCCTCTGCCATATCTAATGGAGTCTTCTCTCTTTCCTTACGTATCTGCTTCTCTGTGTTTGTACTTCCCGGGGCTCCAGCATCAAAACTCTCCTCTCTCCTCTCCCAAGGCCCACTGACGTGGCCGAATCAAAGCCTTAATCATATATATTTTTTTATTTTAAAGATTTATTTATTTCTCCTCCCCTCTACCCCGCCTCATTGTTTTGTGCTCGCTGTCTGCTCTCTGTGTGTTCTTCTGTGTCTGCTTGTCTTCTCTTTAGGTGGCACCAGGAACTGATCCTGGGACCCTCTGGAGTGGGAGGGAGGCGCTCAATCTCCTGTGCCACCTCAGTTCCCTGGTCTGCTGCATCTCTTATTATCCTTCCTCTGTGTCTCTTTTTTTTGTTGCGTCATCTTGCTGCACCAGCTCTCCGCACGGGCCAGCTCTCCGTTCAGGCCAACTTGCTGCATGGGCCAGCTTGCCTTCACCAGGAGGCCCCAGGAATTGAACCCTGGACCACCCATATGGTAGATGGAAGCCCAATCACTTGAGCCACATCTGCTTCCCTTAATCATAATTTAATCAAGTGAAAGTAAAAACTCTGAATTTAATACAATTTAATATGCCCAGAGGAACTGACCAGTTTTCAAACACAATCCAATATCTATTTTTGGAATTCATAAATGATACCAAACTGCTACAAAAGACATGACTTTTAGTTTGTAGTATAGTTTGTAATAGAGGAGCTTTTGCTCTTCCATTTGTTATATTATTTATATTCCTAACGTATCCCCCTTACTACAGTAGTGAGATTCTGTTCTTCATGGAAACCTTACAATTATGACCAAGTTAACACTACAACCTCTTCACCCTTTGATCATTTCTGATGAGTCTGCCTGAAGTCCCTAGATGCTGCTGTCACAGAGGACAACGGCATCTGACTTACCTGAGGATGAGTCTCAGCTTTGCTCCTTACCAGCTACGGGACCTCCAGCCTTAGCACTGCATCAGAGAAACAGGGGTAATAATATCTCCTTATTCGAGTTACTGCGAGGTTCAGAGAAGATATATATTAGGTGGCTAGCACAATGTAGGCTTCAGAGTGCATGCTCAATTAACTGAAGTCGTTATTATTCTCTTAGCAAGTCACATACTCATTGCTGCATGAGAACGGCCTACATGGAAGATTCTTAAAGACTAGCCCTTTCACTGAGTCTACCCGTACTGTTGTTAAAACCGATCAGAGGGAGCAGATGTGGCTCAAGCGGTTGAACGCCTGCTTCCCACGTGGGAGGTCCCTGGCTCGGTTCCATGTACCTCCTTTAAAAGACAAAACAACAACAACAACAACAACCAAAAACCAACTCGAGCCAATGTGGCTTAGTGGTTGAACACTGGCTTCTCACATACAAGGTCCCAGGTTCAACCTCCAGCCCTGGTACTTCAAAAACAAAAACAAAAAAAAGATTAGACTTTACACCTTATTGATGCTTGTGCCCCATTAATCAATGAAAGGAAACAGTTCCCTGATGGAGCCACATATCATTGCTTTAGCTCCCAGTGCCCCCACAGAATCTGCTGTGTAGGAGGTGGCTGGTCATTTCACCTCCCTTAGTTAGCCACCACAGCTGTCAGCTAGGGGGAACAATGAAAGACATCATCGATCTTGGGGCTACTTCTTGCAAGAATATATAAAAACTTCCCTATCACTCGCCAAATGTAAAATCATTTATAAATGTATTTCATTGGTTCTAAATATTCCTAACAATCCAGGGCAGATTGTATAAACTGATCTTTGATGATGAGAAATTATGATGATTCAGGTTGTTGCAATACCTAAAAGGAAAAAGAAAACAAGTGACTGATGCTTCTTATGGTCTATTCTAAAAACAGGCAGTGAGGAATAATAGAATCCCAGCTTTGAAGGAGGCCCTAGGATCTCCCCACTTCCCACTGTCCCTTGCTCCTCTTCCTATAAGTGTTTGGATTCCTCTACCTATAAGAATGGCAAGTGGTCATCCAGCCTCTGCCTGACTCCTATCATGCAACTCAAATGAGAAAGATAATCAGCTCTTAATTACCAGTCTCCTCTTGACCAGTGCTGTTTGTAAATTCAGGTGCTATTACTTTTAGGAAAGTTAAGCATTTCATCGGCATGTGGTAATACCTGGTGCATTAAATGCATCTCATTATTCTTGTTTTCTTGAACAGCATTGACTATGAAGGCAAGACTAAACTGAAATGTGGAGACTGGATTCTAGTTCTAGCCATGACAACGCAACCATTGCACGCTCCACTTCCTTCTAATATAAAACACAGGCTGTCTACCTGATCTGCCCAGCTGCAAACCCTGCCCCCCCCCCACCCAGCAAACAAGCAGGCCCCAACTTACAAATCGATCCTATTCCAAAGCATATCTAAAGGCTGTTTTTTGTAACTCGGAGAACATTTCCTGCTGAGACAACATTACAAATGGTAGCTAGGATCTCAGGTCTGCCCACAGCACTCTATTTCATTTATAACATGGTTAAGTTATGATACTGGTCCAATAGTAAGAGAAAGGAAAAATAATTTCTCACCCCTTTTCTGGATGTAAGTCAACACTAGACAAAGCTTTGAAATATGTGCTATTTACTTTGGCACCCTCTCATTTTCCTCATTTTATTTTGCATCCATCTTTTAATGTCCCTTACTCTAGAAGCCCAAAGGTTCCAACTGTACCATCCCACCCAGGCCTCCCTCACTTTGCAAAGTGCTTTATTTAGCCCATCTCCTATACCCCTACCCAGCCCTTTCCCCACTTCTCCCTCACCTCCACCCTCTGTCGCCCTATCTAACTTCCACTCCCCTCAGTGAAGATGTCTTCAGCAGGATTAGAGAGAAAGCAATCTGATTTAAATGGCCTGTGTGTCTTTAGATCCTTAGCAACCCCGTGAGAGAGATGCTATTATTATCCCCATTCCATGGATGTGAAAACTGAAGCACAGAGAGGTTAGTAACTTGCCCGAGGTCATTATGCTATAGTCAGTGATGGAGTCAGGATATGAATCCAAGCAATCTGGCGCTTAAGCCTGTACAATTAACACTAAATCTCCCAGGGAGGTTTGTATTTTTAAAACGGAATGCTGCTTAAACCCAAATGAATTTCCCCATTTTAGGCAGTCTAACAGAGAAGTAAAAGTGTTCAGGTAGTGTCAGGGAAGATATCCTGGGATAGGAGCCACTCTCTAAACCAGGATGGCTTGTTAAAGCAGATTTATTGCCTTACTTGCTAAATAAAATCCATTTATTGAAGGCATACAATGAACCAGGTCCTGGGCTAAGCACTTTAGCCACATTACTCATTTAATCTTTACAACAACTCCGTGAGAAAGAGCCATTTTACGGGTGAGGAAACTGGGAATTCATTTACTCCTCAGAATAATCGTCTGAGGAAGATGATATTTTAGTCTTCTAGTACTGGTGGGAAAACTGGGGCCCAGAAAGGTTATGAAAATTACCCAAGTTCACAGAGCTAAGAAGGGGTAATATGGGGTAAAACTAATATGAGGTAAAACTGGGATTTGAATCCAGCCCTGGTGCTTATGCTCACAATAACTATTCATACCTCCCCTAATTGCTCAATGGATATTACACTGTCAAGTGTACAACCTATCACTGATGATAGTTAACACTTAACCAGAAAATATGTGTTAAGTCTTATTCTAGGTGACCCTTGGTCAAATTCTTTCCTACAGATCTAACATTCCCATGATGCTCCCGATATCTTATCTATTTTGGGGGTGGGGGGAGGGAGTGGAAATAACTAATAGTAGTTCTTAATTATTGTTCTCAAGCAAAGTATACCATCATTTGTGTGTATATTTCTCAAAAAGAGAAAATTTACAGTGCAGCAATTTGGCATTATTTATGAATTCCAAAAACAGATATTGGATTGTGTTTGTAAACTGGTCTGTTCCTCTGGGAGTGATTAAATTATGATTAGGACTTTGATTGGGCCACGTCAGTAGGATGTTAAGTCCCTGCCCACCAACTCCCAGATAAAACACATAACAAAGGACAGAGTTGGAGTTTTGATGCTGGAGTTTTTGAGCTGGAACCCCGGGAAGTAAGCACACAGAGGAGCTTGGTCATGAGGTAAGAGAAAAGGCCCTGGGAAAAGAAACAAGCCGTTCACCTGATAGTCTACAGCTGACCTTGTGGAGATAGTAGAGGAACTGAGCCCAGAGAGAAGCAAGCCCCCGGAAGAGAGGAACCCAGGAAGCCTGAACCCTCGCAGACGTCGGCAGCCATTTTGCTCCAACATGGGGCAGTAGACTCTGGTGAGGGAAGTAACTTAATGCTTTATGGCCTGGTAACAGTAAGCTTCTACCCCAAATAAATATCCTTTATAAAAGCCAACAGATTTCTGGTATTTTGCATCAGCATCCCTTTGGCTGACTAATACACACAGTATTGCAATAAATGGAGCATGTGATGCTTACATGTTCTTATGAAAAATCTCTGTCCCTACTTGTGCCAGCTTCCTGTTTAGTGGTAAAGAACAGAGAAGAACCCAGTCGTTAAACTCACTCTAAGTGAGGTAGTGGAGTTAGGATTGAACCTCTTCACAGCCAATCATTTTTGCTCCCCAAAAAGAAGTCGTAACACCTACCCTCTTTGATGCAGACACCTGTCTGTGGGCAAAACTTTCTACGTCTGCTTGCTTCCCTTTCTAAAAAGTAAATGTGCAACATCCCAGGTCTGTTTGCAAATATTAAAAAAAAAGAAAAGAGTAAGAAAGTTTCTTACATGCAGAAGCTAAACCCATTGTGATGTAGAATTAGTTTAGACCCCTTGCATGACTGATTGCAGCCCTGAGGGCCCTACCTGGAATGACAGTTGTTTCCGGGAAACCTCCTTAATGATTCATCAAAGCACCTTAAATCCTTGGGGCTTCCTGCCTTTGTGTGTCTTTCAGACCTATTTGTGTTAAGCGTGAAGCTAGAAACAGTGCTAGTCCTGTGTTGGGGATTCTCTAAATTCAGACATTTGAAGCAGCATAGATTAGTAATTCTTGATCTTCTAAATGAAACTGTAATGTTTTAAAGTATAAATTTTTAAAGATGTATTGTATAAAACTGATGGGTAAAAATTGTATGTAATTTATTTTAAGTTGCCATGCTTTGTTTAATAGGCTCACAAATACATTTCTAACAATACATAATCATACCCAAATATATATAAAATATTATATACTTAAAGCATACCCTAAAATTATTTCTATTTCAGTCAAACGTCACCTTATTGTAGTTTCTAGATATTTAATATTTTCTCTCTCCTATAAATAAGAAACAAATTTATTTACTCTTATGATGAAAATTGTATATGTCAAATAAGTACAAGGGAATATACATTTTTCAAAATTCTTATATATTGTGCAAAGCTACTATGGTTAAGATAACTGGTCTTCAGAATAATGTCCAGACTCCTTAGTAGAAGACTTTTAAAACTCTTCTTAATCTGACCTCCAATTACCTCTCTAACTTCAACCCCTGGTCATGTCCTTGCATGAGTTTTTAAGAATCCTAAATAAGATAAATAAATTTTTAAAAAAACATACTTAGTCACATAGCGTAGCTGCAGAACACCAAGGTGAAAGAGATCTTAAAAGCAGATGGAGGGAAGAAGACATTAACTTCAAAGGAATGAAAATTAGATTTATCAACAGCAACTGCAGAAGTCAGAAGGTGGGGAAATATCTTCAATGGGTTGAGAGAAAATAGCCATCAATCTAGAAAATATGGCCAGCAAAAATGTCTTTCAAGAATTGATTTTGGGAGCAGATGTGGCTCAAGTGGTTGAGCGCCTGCTTCCCATGTGGGAGGTCCTGGTTGGGTGCCTCCTAAGAACAACAACAACAAAAAAACCCAAACAATAAAAAAAACAAAAAAACAAAAAACACAACTCTGGGGAGCCAATGTGACTCAGTGGTTGAGCGCCGGGCTTCCCACTACGAAGTCCTTGGTTCAATCCCTGGCACCGGTACCTAAAAAAAAAAAAAAAAAAAAAAAAAAAAAATTGAATTTTCCAATTTACTGAAGGAAATTCTAAAGAATATACTCAAAACAGAAATAACATAATACCAAATGGTAGGTCTGAGATGCAAGAAGATATGAAAAATGAAGGAAAAAAAGAGAGGGAGGTAAATATGTGAGTAAACATAAATATAAATTATATGAACAAATAGTAATACCTTGTGGAGCTAAAAAAAAATCAATATAGAATAAAAGCACATCTACACTACCATGGGTCAATGGAGTGGTTAGAAATAGATTTTTCAAAGGTTCTTGTATTATTTTGGAGGGAGGTAAAGATACTGATAAACATTAGACTTTAATAAGATAATTATACAGTCTAAAATTTCCTGAAAGCCACTAAAAAATGGGAAGAGTGTATAACTTCCAAACTATTACAGGGGAAAACAAATGGAATCAGAAAAATATATTCAATCAATCCAAAAGAAGCAATAAATGATAGACCAAAAAAATCCAAAAAGCAAAACCACATACAGAAAAAAACAGGACAAATAGAAGGGACAAAATAAGACAGTAGAAATAAAGTCAAATATATCCATAATTAATATATGTATAAATATTATAAATCTCTGGTATTATATAGACTTCATTCTTTTTGTAGCCCAACTAAATTACTAAAGAATAATAACAAGATAACTAGAAAACTCTTACATAATTAAATCAAGAAACACACTGAAATAGCTCAGGGATCAAAGAAGGATAATAATGAAAATTAGAAAAAAATCAAAATTGAATAACAAAAATACTGCAGCTGAAAGCAGTACTAAGAGGGAAGGAAAGAAGAAAGCTTGAAAGTTAATGAACTAAACATCCAGCTTAAGAAGTTAGAAAACTAATAGTAGCATAAATCTAAAGTAAGTAAAAGGAAGAAAATAATTAAATTAAGAGCAAAAATTAATGGGGGAAAAACATACATGAGATAACATCAATAAACCCAAAGCCAAAGTTGGTGCTTTGAAAACAAGAATAGAAATGACAAAATTCTGGGGGATGCTGATCAAGAAAAGAGAGAGAACACATCAATAAGCAATATTGGGAATTAAAAAGGGGCCATGTTGTAGATACTGCTGTCATTAAAAAGTTAATGTTGTGCTACCATCACCACCATCCATTACCACAACTTTTGTATATATGTTACTAAAGTAAAAAACAAAACAAAACACACGTATGACTGTACAACACAAAGAGTGAACCCTAATGTAAACCCTAAACTATAGTTAATAGTACATTATAATAATATTCTTTCATCAGTTGTAACAAATGTACCACACTAATGCAATGTGTTAATAATAGGGTGGTATATGGGAACTCTATATTTTCTGCATGGTTTTTCTGTAAACCTACAACCTCTCTAATTAAAAAAGAAGAGGTAGCAGATGTGGATGAAGCGTTTGAGCACCTGCTTCCCACATGGGAGGTCCCAGGTTAGGTTCCCAGTGCCCCCTAAACAGCAACAAACAACAAGCAAACCAAACGAAAAAACCAGCTCAGGAGCGCCAATGTGGCTCAGTGGTTGAGCGCCAGCTTCCCTCATACAAGATCCTGGGTTCAATCACCAGCTCCGGTACCTCAGAAAAAAAAAACAAAGAGTTTGACAGATTTGACAAAATGAAAGTAAAAATTACTGCCTATTAATAAGAACACAAAACCACTTAAAAGTTGAAACACAGGAAACATCAACTAGCCACAATGTGTGAGCCTTATTTGGATTGGGATTGAACAATTAAATTGTAAAAAATAATTTGTGACACTTATACACAGCTAGAAACTTAAACACAATATTTGATGATATTAAAGAATTATTGTTAGTTTTTTTAAAAGGTTAGATAATAGTGTGAATGCTTACGAGCCAATTAATTTGAAAACTTAGGTGAGATGGAAAAATTCCTAGAAAAGTATAACTTAAAACTGCCTCAAGAAGATATAAAAATCTAGCATACTTTATATTTTTAAAAAAATTTTAAATACTTACATAAAACCTGTAACAATTGTCATACTTAATAGTGAAGCACTGAAAGCATTCTCTTTAAGATGAGGGCAAGACCTGAGGTGCCTTTATCATCATGTCTAACATCATATAGGAGATCCTGGTGAGAGCAATAAGACAAGAAAAAAGGAAACTAAAGTATAAGGACTGGAAAAAAAAATAGATTGACCAATAAATATTGTGAAAGAATCAACAGATAAATTGTTAGAGTTAATAAGAGTCTTTAACAAGACTAATGGATGAAACAATGAATTGTAATATTATATGCCAGCAACAGTTAGAAATGGTAGAATTTTAAAAGATACTTTTTGCACTAGCATTAAAAAATTAATCTTATAAGAGTAAATATAAGAAAAGATGTGCATGGCATGTATGAAACTTTTTTCTTAAATTTATTGAGCTCATTAAAGAGGAGCCATTAAATGGAAAGATGTGTCATTTTAAGTTTTGGAAGTCTCAATTTCATAAGCATGTAATTTCTACACAAATTGTTCTATAAATTGAAGGCAATTTCAACAAAAATTGCAATATATTTTTTAAATCAGAATTTGATAAGCTAATTTTAAATATATATATGAAGAAGCAAGAGTAGCTGAAGTAAAACAAGGTTGGGGTGAGGTGGGTGTAATTTTCTTATAGGGTATCAAGAATTACTATAAAGCTGTGGTAATTAAGACTGTAGTTTGGTTCAGGAATAGACAAATTGACGAATTGAACAAAATAGACATTATTAAGGAACAAAATAAAGAACCTATAAACAGACACCGATGTGGAAAAATAGAATTATGTTAGCACTGGGGAAAGGATCAATAAGTGGTTCTGGGACAATTGTTGAACCATAAGGAAATAATTAATTTGGATCTCTACCACGCAGCATGTCCCAAAAATCAATCCCAAGTGGATTAAATATTTCAAAGTAAAGGCAAAATTATAAAAGTTTTAGAAAATCATATAGGAGAGTGTCTTTATTATCTTAGGGTAGGGAGAAAAAAAACAAACCCAAAAGAAAAAGATTAGTATAATTCACTACATTAAAAAACAAACAGAATTGATCAATAAAAGACAAACCACAAATTTGGAGAAGATATTTGTAAAATATAACTAGCAAATAATTTATATCCAGAATATTAAAAAACTCTTAGAGAGCAAATAAAAAACTCCTTTAAAGCAAGAGAAAAATGGAGAAAACGCTAGAAAACACCTGAATGCTCAATAAACATATGAAAAGTGATTCAACCTTATTAGTAATCAGGAAAATACAAATTAATGTTACAATAGACACTACTAGCAACCAGTTTGGCTAAAACTTAAAAAAAAATGACAATTTCCAGTATTGACAAGTAAATTGAGCTGTGGGTAGGAGTCCCCATATACAACCTACAAGAATGAAGATTGGTGCAATCATTTTGGGAAATCATTGGCATTATCTTATAAAGTTGAAGAAGCACAAATAAATACTTGAACATGTATACCAGGAAACACATACAAGAGCCATCAGAGTGGCATGATTTGCAAAAGTCAAAACCTGGACATAATCAATTTACTATTCTCAATAGTAAAAGGATAAATAAATAGCGGCATGTTTCATACAATGAAATACCATACTGTGGGTAAAGTGAAAGAATTACAAATATATGGATGAATCTTAGGAACATAATGTTTGGCAAAAGAACAAGTCACACATGAATGCATACTGTATGATTCCATTTTTATAAAGTTCAAAATCTTGTAAAACTTAGCAATAAAGTGTTTAAGGATAGCAATCATATGCAATAAAACTATAAAGGAAAGCAAAGGAATGTTACAAAATTCAGGACAGGGGTTACTTCTGATGGGGAAGGGAAGCAGGTTGTTTAGGGAGGCCCAAGGCTGACAGGTTAATTTGTTTTCTTAAGCTGGAAGGTTGGGTACTTGAATGCTCCTTGCATCATTATTCTATATATATACTTTCTAATATTTATTATTCTTTTGAATCTATTCAATATTTAATGAAGATTTTTTCAAGTGTTCAAAAAACCATCAAATTTAATCAGGAAGACCTCCGAGAGGCATGACTGGAATGCCATTGTCACCAGCAAAGACTAACCTAACTGGGTACTTTGTAGAAAGGCCTTGTAAAGGGAACAAGCTGCTTAGCCTCTATTATTTATGAATTACAAAAAGAGATACAGAATATGTTTGTAAACTGGTCTGTTCCTCTGGGCATGATACCCTTTGATTGTATTAGATTCAGCTGAGACATCTGAGTAACTTGTTAAGAATAGGGCTTTGATCCAATCATGTCATTAGAGTGTGACTCAGCGTTGAGTCTCAGCCCCCTTGGTGGGTTAAGAGACACACAGAGAAGATACACAGAGGATCCTGCGGCCCAGGGGAAGAGAGATGAGCCTGATAGTTTACAGCTGACCTTGTGAAGAGTACAGAACAGCTGAACCTGGAAAGAAACGAGCCCCAGAGGAAGCGAGACAGGCCCTATCCCAGCCCACGGCTGAGATTGGAAGAAGCTGGGACCACAGAGCCTTAAGAGAAAAGAGGAAGGCTGCACCCCCACAGACATCACCTGCCATCTTGCTTCAACATGTGGCAACAGACTTTGGGTGAGGAAGTACCTCTTATGGAACCTTGAATTGGACTCTTTAGCGCCTTGTAACTGCAAGCCTTTACCCCTAATAAATACCCTTTATAAAAGCCAACAGAGTTCTGGTACTTTGCATCAGCACCCCTTTGGCTGACTAATACAGCCTCCCTAAAAGGAAGGCAGAGAGCAAGAATTTGGCAGGATTTATCTGTCCACTCATCCCCTCATGACCACAACACACACCCCTTACTCTAGCCTACCACCTCAGTCTGCCCCATAATGCCTTCTCTCCTCCTCCACCGTATTCAGTTCACATTAGTTTGTACTCTCAATGTTTTTCCCTTCTCCCCATTTTGAGAGATCACCAGGCCTTTTGATGCTTCCTTGTCCTGGGATTTTTACCAGACAAAATTTACCCAGCAATCTGAAGTCAAAGCCTCTTCCAGGATTTTGTGAAATTCTCAAGGCCCTTGAAGAGACTATTACACATGTCCTGGAAGAAAGGGGACAGGGCAAAAACTTCTTTTATTTTTGGAGGGAAGTGGTACAGGAATTCCCCAGGACTAAGAAAGAGGGAGCCAAGGGGACCCTTGTATTGCTCAGCAACAGCCCCCCGCTGCCCCCTGGGTATCAGCAGAGGATGGCTACACGCTGTTCCTAAGGAGTCACACCCTTGGCACCAGGGTCCTAGCCTTAGCGAGATGCCCAGGCCTGAGCGCTGGGGGTGTGGAAGTGGAAGGTTGCTTGCCTTTAAGGCTGGATCCCTGAGAATGGCAGTGGCAACTCTAACAGGCAAGAAATGAGAATCCCTTTGCTATTTTCCAGGCACCTGGTAAAGCATCTTTACATCTGGGGCAACTCTGGCAGGAAAATTTCCTCCAAAATGACTGAGTTGAAATTTCCCACCATTTTAAAGGCTCAGGGGTGGAGTTAAGTTGATATAAAGAAAATAAATGGATAATTATTGCATATCTGAGTTTGTGGGCTGAGATTCACACCTTCTATATATAGAAACTGCAACAAAGTATTGCATTTATTGGTATATGTGTCTGCTTCTTCCACTAGATCATAAACTTGTTGATGGCAAAGATTGTCATACTCAACTCCGCACCCCTAGAATGTGGCTGGGCAAATGGCATTTGCTCAATCAGGGGCAGATCCAAGTTTTGTGGGGCTTGAAGCTTTCTCTTTAAGAAAAAGAACACAACGTTATAAAATTAGGTACCGAAGTAAATTTTAATTTTGAACGAGAAAATAAATCACTACAAATAATTTTTTTAGCAAATCAATTTTATTGCTATGTTAATAAAGCATAAATCCATCCAAAGTGTACAAGCAATGATATTAGGTATAATCACATAGTTGTGCATTCATCACTTCAATCATTTTTAGAGTATTTTCATTATTCCAATAATAATAAACAACAAACAAAACTCATCACCTCTCAGTCACTCTCTGCTTCCCCTGCCATACATCACAAATAATTTTTTAATGTTGATGAAGTCTACACACACACAGAAACAACAAACCAACATATCTTTATCAGTTAACTGCTTGAGACACTTCTATAATATTATCTTTCCTGTATGTTTTGGTTAAATACTCGTGGATACTCTCCACATGACCCTAATTTTGTTTTATCATTTATATAGGAAGAATAGAAAGATAATTCAATCTTCCATCTTGGTTGATCAAAAGTTGTTTTTGTTTTTTTGTTAATATTGATGACTGGTGTACATAAAACACTCAACTTCCCATACAGATATACTCATAGTTTATAATACTACCATATAAACACATAGATTCTGATAAATTCTATTTTGCCATATTCCCTTCAAGAAAGAAAAACAGATATGGCTTATTTATAATTCCACGCACTGCATAATTCCTGACAGGAGAAAATTGTCATTTTGAAAAAGGGGAGGTGGTGCCTAGACAGCAGACCCGAGGAGGCCTGCTCTGGCTATGGAGAAGCGCATTTTCCATTGCAAGTGGATATGTTGTCAATCTGATTTGAATGTCTGTCTCTTGGGAGTTTGATTTACATAGTTGTGTTCTGATGCCTGACACCTTGGAGTTTCCTGACAAAATTGAGTTTGCAGAACTCACCAAGCCGAAGCATATATACAGAAACGTGGCACCCCAGAGTACTGCTACCTGCAAAACCTTGTCACAGAGCCAGGTTGGAGAGGCATCTAATTCATCAAGCTCACCTCAAAACTGCAACTCTGATAACTCAACATAACCCTCAAATCGGCTAAGACTTATGGGTTAAGTGATCTTAAGTTGGTGAGGCTAAACAGGGGGAGACTGCCTTTCTCCACTGTCTTTCTATACTTTTAAAAAAATTGATACTGTTTCCATAATAACTTAAAATGACAAAAAAAATATTGCCAGTTTGTGAGGTTAGGAAAGAATTATTTGCAGCTATGGGACCCTCTAGGACAAAAGGCAGCAAAGAGCAGAAACTCCTTAGCAGTTGCTCTAAAACTGCCCAGGGACAAATTAGCTATTGCCTTGACATGATCATCAGATTCTTCACACCTTCAAGTTTCAGGTGCTTTGAGGGGAAGAGAAAAGAAAGGGATTACATTTACCATTTACCAACTGACTGTGTTAGGAGATGTCCCATTCTTTTAGTGTTTGTGTGTGGTTCTTGCGGGGTGGGGTGGGATTGAACCCCGGACCTCGGACCTCATATGTGGGAAGTCAGCCTTCAACAGCTTGAGCCACATCTGCTCCCTCCCCCCCGCCCCCCATTCTTCTTTTGGAAGCTGAGAGATCACTGAACCCAGTTCCCTGGTTAAGTTATTCCTACAAAGTCATGCAGCTAGTGCTAGACATGTGGACTCTGGAATGAGTTTAGGGTATTGTTTTTTATGCTTAAGAAATTCAGACTCTTGCACAGAGTCTGTAAATCAAGACATATAGTAAACCAGCCCCCTGTCCCAGACTGCGGTAGGGGAGTCAGAGAGCCACTCGCCAAATTAACAGCTGGTAACAGTTGGAAGCAACTGTCAGTTCTTAGAATTTTGAGCTCTCAAAAATCTTGCAGTTAATGATATTAGGGTTGCTCCTCCTGGTCCCATCCATCATTCATCGGAAAGTGACTGGAACAGCCAGCTGTCACATACACACTTATTTCAGTTAGAGCAGAAATTGGAGTTGGAAAGGGGATAAAACCAATATCAGCCTATGGCAAGTTGGCACTCGGAAGAAACACCCCAGGGGAGGTTGACCTTATCTTTTCTTGAAAAGGGATGGGAAAGAAAGAGAGGAAAACATGGTAAAACAAGACAAAAATTCCCAAATACATTTTTCCAGGAGAAAATGTGACAGTTAAAGAAAATGATAATAGAACATATCTGGAAAGATAAATAAGGAACTGATAATGGCCTACTGAGAGGGGGTTTAGGCGTGGGGAAGAGTTCTCACTGTATAACTTTTTGTATATATAGGTTTTTGAGTCATGGGAATTATTTTGTCTATTAAAAAAAAAAAAAAAGAAAAGTAAAATGAAAATAACAAAGAAAGCTTCCTTAAGTTTACAGTGATTTTACAACAATCTTTGTGAAACAAGGATCGGATCAGCTCAGTAAAATGCAGACTTGCCCTGGGCCTCTTGTAGAGCTCCTGAGACAGCGTGGCAAAGGAGGTGCCTCCTCACAGACGGTTTAGGGACAGCTGGCTCTGACAGAAGCAATGCTTTCTGACCTAAGGCCAATCGTGTTTCTCATTCTATTCTAATATTTCTTGCTGTAACTACTGAATACCTTTCTGAAACTAAATATTTCCTTATTTGGAGAAGGGTTAAGTATAGACAGACTCCTATTTTAACAGCTATTATCATGCTGACCGGTTCAATATAACAAGTTCCCATCCTGGCTAACAGCCCACGCTAGCGGTTTTGCTCATATTTGTAGGAGGTATATATGGAGGCAATGGGTTGTTTACACACACACACTGTGTGTATATAATTATTTCCTTTAAAAATTATATATACATAAATGTATAATTTTTAAAAGATTTCAGAAACACAACATTATAAGGAATCAGTTCTATACAGGGTGATGTCAAATAGGATATGAAATCTTTGATGTAGCATGTAGGATATAGCAACAGAGATGGGTGTGCAGCATAGAAGGAAAGAAAAAAAAAAACATTCAAAGGGCAGTACAGCATAGAAATTCAAAGCAAGGACTCTGGAGCCAGTCTACCTGTAATGGTTAGGCTAATGTGTCAACTCGGCCAGGTAATTGTGTCCAGGTGTTTGTTCCAACAAGCCCTGGGCTAATTGTAATACAAGAGCATTTATGGACTTCAATCACCAGTGAGTTTACTGCGTGGATGGCTGATTACATATGCATCAATCAGGGAGATTACATCATCAATGGCTGGCGCTTTTATCCAATC
>JAQZBX010051495.1:0-10078 GCA_029593785.1 Cabassous unicinctus | reverse complement strand
GTGACAGCGTTTTGAAAAGCCCCTCCTGAAGCCTGATTCGGGGACACATTCGGTAGGTCTAGCCCAGTGCACACACTGTGCCTGGGTTTGCCAAGGACTCACTGAGACAGCTGACATTTGAGTCAGGCAGTCTAACAGACATTTTAATTATGCGTTGCTTTACTGTCCCTAAAATCTAATCTCGGGTTAAGCCGGAACTCTGGTTTGCAAACTGTGCCCTGCAGGACCTGAGAGATTCCAGGGAGGTGGTATCTCAGGGCAGGGGAGGAGATAACAGAAGAAGCATTCTTACTTAAAGTGTGAAAGCCATTGAAACAGATCTTCATCTGTACCATGTTCTATCAGCTTTCCAGGGAAAAGTCTTCACTGAATTAAAATCTAATGTCTTAGCCTCAGATTTTACAGTGCAGGTAAATAAGAGAGACATAAAGCAAGTAAGAGCCGTGGGTCTTTGCAAAGTTCCCAGTGGAAGATGCCCATCACGTCACCCAATTGTTCTCACGGTAAATGTACCTTTGAATTCAGTTCAGGAAAGGCTGGTCTCCGCTGATGAATCTGCTTTCTGAATATTAAAACAAAGGAACCCCGGTACCCACACAGTTTCTTTGCGTCTTAGTTGCCTGGATACTCAGTGAAATGAGAGCTCAGTTTTGGAATCACCCCTCACAGGTGTCTCCACGGGTTTGGTTCTGAGAATCCTTGTTTTGTAAAGGGAAGCAGACTGACATTTGTGAATGGTATATGTTGTTTCTCTTATGGGTTCTTTCATGCAAGTTTTTCAACAATCTTGAAAAAAAAAATCGGGTCTTCATTTTGCAGACGACAGAGCTTAGTTTCCAGGAGTTTGTGACGTGGCCAAGGCCATATGGTCACGAAGATGCTTCTGGCATTTCTCAGAGTGGGCAGGGTATGAGTCTCCACAAGAATAGTTGCAACAAGGGAAACATCCTATTCAGACTGACATCAGATTCTTCAAAGCCATTTCTCTTCCTCTGATTTCAAGACCACACGGTCTACGACACACAGGCACACACAAATACCGCCACTCGTCTCGTTTCCCTTCGCGCCTCTCCCCTCTCCCTCCACACGCTGACACCTTCTCTCAGGGGCCGTGAGCCCTTGGAGGTACACAGTCTCCAGGAACTCACAGCGCACGGAGGGGCTAAGGCATGCACTCACTGCGACTCGGGGAAAGCGACCAAAGCAATGGGACACACAAAAGGCTTGGCGAGTTTCTCTTGGGAGAGAGAAATTCCATGGTCTCAGCTCTAGGAAGTCACAGTTCAGTGCAGCAAAGAGATACGTAAACAAAGTTATAATATGACAGGAGCAGGACTATCCTGGAGAGGTCTGTCCTGCGCTGGCGACATGGAGGAGGAAGCCGCTAACTTTGCTTCCCAGCTCCAGGAGGGACGATTTACAGCATCCTGGGCGGTCAGGGCAGGGATGGAGAAGCCAGGGCCCGGGAACTGGGCAGTGGACGGTAAAAGGCATTCTTAGGGAGCTGAGGTGGCTCCTGGGGAAAGCTCCAGGTCTGGGGGAGCCGGGCACAAACGACAGAGGCTGGCTGGAACCCAAGCGCGGAGCAGGGCAGGATGGCCTCGACACACTGCCCGGCCTGCACGGGCATGGACAAGGCAGCTGGACAGAAGGAGCTCAAAGGGAGCACTGCAGCGTCGGAGCCAGCGGGCAGCGGCAGCGGAGACAGAGCGGGGAGGGGGGGCTGGTGGCAGGAGCGCTAGAGAAGGCAGGACTGAGAGAGAGGGGGGCTGTGTCGACCTCCAGGGTTCTGAGCCTGGTGATTGGGAAAGTGAGCTTCAAACAGGTGGCAGGGCAGATGGAAAATTGTCTTTGACGGATGCCAGGGGCTTGAGCTTGAAGGTGGAAAGGAAGGAGAGAGGAAAACTGATGGAACACGTCTTTTGGAGAAAGGGCTGAGGTATAGTTCTAGCCTTAGAGACGTGGGAAATGAGGGCCAGGAAGAGAACGGGAGAGCACAGGTGAGCGCTCGGAGACTCCTGAGGCTGGCAGAAGGGAGGCTGAGCTGCCTGGGCCCACGGCAACGCGCACTGGAAATCTGAAATGCTCTCGGCCTCTCCTGGCCCCCAGCCTGGGCCCCCCCAGCGTGTTCTATGCCTGCAGCCAGAGTGGCTTTTCAGAAAAACAAGTCTGATCCAATAGCATTCAACACACTGAATGAAGCAAGCATCTGTGCTAGGCACACGTCATACTCTGTCTAAAAACAACCCATAAAATAGTTTCCACGCCTTCCCACCACCCCCCGGGTGAATTCCGAAGCTCCTTTCCAAGGTTTACAGGCCCCTGCTTAGGCCCCAGCCTCACCTCCAAGCCTTCCTGACCTGAGCTCACAGTCCAGCCACGCTCAACCTCTCAGACTCTTCCAAAGCGCTCAGCCTCCGTGCGGAAGGCTCTCTCCTTCTCTCCTTCCCTGTAACTCCTATTCTTTCCTGACGTCGGCACTGGGCTGAGACCTCCCCCAGGAAGTCTTTACAGGTCCTCACGCTGTAATAGGTACCTCAGCCCTGTGTTCTCACAATTCCTTGTAGCAAATCCTACAGTATCACTTATAAGACTACATCGTGGGAAGCGGATGTGGCTCAGGCGACTGAGCTCCCGCCTACCACAAGGGAGGTCCCAGGTTCTGTTCCTGGTGCCTCCTAGGGAGGATGAGCAAGACGGCGAGCTGGCGTGATGGGCAGGCGGGGTGCGCTGACGAAACGAAATGACGCAACCAGGAGACACAAAGAGGAAAGACAATGAGAGACACAACAGAGCAGGGAGCTCAGGTAGCTCAAGTGATTGAGCGCCTCTCTCCCACGTGGCAGGTCCTGGGTTCTGTTCCTGGTGCCTCCTAAGAGAGCACACAGCGAATGGACAGACAGCATGCAGCTAGTGCAAACAACTGGGGGGGAGGGGGGGATAAATAAATAAATAAATAAATAAATAAATAAAAATCTTAAAAAAAAAAAAAAAAGACCACATCGTAATCACTGGGCAGGGACTGCATCGTGGTCACCACTGACACAATTTGAATGCGCCACATCTGTTTGCCGACAGCATGGTAAATGACAAGGCTCACTGGATGATTCCTGATAAAGCTCTCTCAGTCGACTCAGCCCACCCCTACCAAAGTGCCTCTGCAAAGCATGCTCCTACACGCGTGGCCCATGGGGCAGCCTGACAGCTAGCGCTGTTGACGCGGTCCATGGGCAAATACTGCTTTCAGGGCAGATTTAGTGTGGAGGAAGGGGGACGTGCTGGCTCCTGGTTCCCGGCTCCTGAGGAGGAGGGGCTCTGTGCTGCTGTCCCTAAATCCTGGGAGCAGAAGAAAGGAAGGCGGGCCAGCAGTACAATCCATTTGTTCAGCTTTTCCAGCTAATATGTTTTGGGTGCTCATGACACAGTAAGGATGTTAGGCACAGTCCTTGCTCTCAAGAAGCCCACAGTCTAATTGGGCCGCACAAGAACGAAGGGCCCTGGGGGTGGCAGATGTTAGCAGAGAGGAAGGGGGACGCCAGAGCAAACGGCGTAGGAGCCAGTACAAGAGGGGAGGCCGAGACCGCAGCCCACGAGGGCTGGGCTAAGCAGGCCGAGGAGAGCAGAATGGAGCCCGGCTCACGTCTAGAGGTGAGAAAGCACGGCCCTGCCCAGGCTCGAGCCGTCTAGAACCGAGAGAGCTGGGGAGGACGTGGTGTGCATGAGCCCCGGGGAAGGATGGGTATATGGGTGGGAGCTGGGGGAGAGGAGAACAGTGGACCTGGAGGCACTGACAGGAGCACATCGTGCAGGATTTTATAAGCTGCACAGAGCTGGATTTTACCCTGGGAAAACGAAGAGCCTTTCTGAGCAGGTGACTGGCATGACCAAATTCCTCTCTAGAATGTTCACCTAGGCTGCAGACTGGCAAGCCAGGAAGCACTACATGCTTGAAGTGAGAAGGGACAGTGGGCAGAAACGATGCTGGGTGTATTTTACCCACGTCCGTCCAGACTTCATTCGTGCCAGAAGCTTGTGGGACCCAGACACGAGCCCGCCAGCTCATCAGCCTCCCGGCTCCTCTTCCAGGAAAAGCCGCCTCACCCGGTTGCCAGTAAAAGCTCTCGTGGCTGACTCCTTCACCCCATGGGGGCCTGCGTGGAGCAGGAAGTCCAAAAGGGGTGCCGAGGAAGGGCGGAAGGGCAGGGGGGAGCCAAGGGAAGGGAAAGCAGAGCGGACGGAGCCACGGTCAAAGGTGGGGTGCAGACCTGGGGCCCCAAAGTCCCCTGTTTCCTAAGGCCAAGCTCAGCTTCAGCTCCTGTGAACAGCGAACTGGAAAATGCCAGTGGTTCAGGGCGGGGGAGTTAGTAGAAAGAAAGGGAAAGCGTCAGCCACTCCCCTGCTGTGGTCCTCGGGCCCTCGGGGTGCACAGAAAGGCAGTCGGCGGCACCTGTGCTGCGCTAGTGCTTTAGTGCTTGGAGGATACGGCACCACTTTATTGTTCAGGTTCACTGCAAAAACCAAATGCAAAAATTCAGCCGGAGTTCTCTAAGTAGGACCCAGAGAGCTGCCCGCACCGTGTGTGTGTGTGTGTGTGTGTGTGTGTGTGTGTGTGTTTGTCTCTTCTGTTTGAAACACAACGTGAGAGCATAAGATGATTCCCTCGCATTGCATCCTCGATCCTAGGAGTCTAAACACTTGTAGAACTCCACAAGTCAACACCTGCAGAATCTCATCTTCCCTGACTTGAATTAACCATTAATGTGTAAATGTACTGATTGGTGCACTGGCTAAGTAGGTTTTTGCTTCCTTTGGATTTCAGGAAAAGAAACCAGCCCCTTCCTCTACCAAAATGATAACAACTGTCATCTGATCACAAAAGGCAAAACTAATTAGAACGGGTGCAAAAAGCGACTTACGTTAATGCACATTACAGTAAATATCTGTCAGATTTTCCATTAACCCTCCTGCATTTCCCTCTCCAGGATCAAATCTATTTCTTAACCCCAGACCCCTTCTTTCCCTAGTTGGAAACTTGGTATTCAACAATCTAAATCACCCACTAATGCTTTAAATGCCCAGCTCTTGCTGATGGAAGCGACACATGGCCTTGGCCGTGGAATGAGAGTGATAGAAACCATTCCCCTCCCGTGGATTTGAGCCCCATGTACTACGATTCCCAGGCCAACGTTCTTGTTACTGTGTTTATTTCTTTATGGAAGGATACAGGAGCTGATTGTTGCTTTATACTAAATCACTCTAGTGTGTTGAGCTGTTACCTACTAGGACAACAAAATGAAGCAGAAGGTGTAAAAGGTTCCATTTTAATCTGCAAAGGCTGAAAGAGCATGTTCAAAGCTGAACCTGCTGACTCAGGGGAAAGGCTCTTGTGACTTGCTGTCAGAGTCGACTGCTAAGGACCAGGACAATGCAGTGTATGCACCCAGTGGGAATCCAATAAATAGCAGGGTGTATTTTCATTCTTTTGATCAGAAGCTCTCAGGGCAGGGACCACGCCTTCCTGATCTTACAGGAAATAAATTCTTTGGGTAACTTAATCTTTTAATCTCTGGTGCCTGGCACACTGTAGGTGCTCAGTAAATTTTCATATGAATGAATGAATGAATGAATGAACGAACGAATACAAATTATGGCTTCACCCTACTGTGAAACTGTGATTGTCACCCTTAAAGTGTTTTTAAATCGTGATGAATGATGTTAAAATAAAAAAAAATCTAACAAAATCCCAGAATTCCTGTTTAAAAGTTAAATCGCATTCCCACTCCCTTGGGTGCTTTCCATTTTTATCTGGGAACACAGGGACCAAGAAGCCTGATGGGAAATCAGCCTAGCAACAGAAGCAAGACCAAGCCTGGAACATAATATAACAGCTCAACTGGAAAATACTCTCTAATTATTTAATTTTTAAAAACTTAGAAGAAAATTTCTACCCCCCTTAGTCCAGACAACGTCACCTTTGCTGTTAGCTGCAGCGTGAGTATCCAGTAAAGTGCCTGACACTGAGCTGGTACTCAGTAGAGCGAACGAATGGAAGCCACTTCCAGAGCTAAGACGGGCATGTCGGTGCCCGGCTTCCGGTTGGCCAGGCCAGGAAACTCAGAGAAAGCAACAGCGACTTTGACTCAAGCTCCCTCCCTGCAGAGCGGGATTAAATCTTGCCTGAGGCAGTCTAGTAAGCTGGGAAGGTGGAGAATGGTGAGATTTCAGACAGATATCGCAAAGAATGGCCCTGAAGACACAGCCCAAACCACTTCTATTTCCTCAATTTAGGCAGCAGAGTAGATAGGGACAGTGGCTTTAGAATCAGAACAGCATTAGCCGCTCCTCTGAGCAGGGCATCTGACCTTCCCGAGTGCCCTCACCTGTTCAAAAGGGGTTGACACTATCTTCTATTTGGGTCATTTGTCTATGGCACAGAGCTGATGCCAACATTAAAACCAAACAACCAACAAAACCACAGCAAAAGGGAAAAATATGTGCAAAATCCCGCCTGCTAATTTTTCCAATCGAGAGTCATCAGGACTGAATATGAC
Source organism: Cabassous unicinctus (assembly GCA_029593785.1). Classification (NCBI taxonomy): domain Eukaryota; kingdom Metazoa; phylum Chordata; class Mammalia; order Cingulata; family Chlamyphoridae; genus Cabassous; species Cabassous unicinctus. The sequence continues at coordinate 3,527 of JAQZBX010051495.1, read as the reverse complement.
GACGTGTATCAGGAAATCCACTCTAGATCCTGCCTTAGCACTCGTTTCAAGCGTATAAAAAACACATTTTTGTTTTCTTGGGAAACCTTAAAGATAAATGATGACATGTCAAAGATAAAGTGCAAGTGCAGACATCAAGTTCCTGGCCTGCCACCGACCATGCCGACTCTTCCCTCTTTTGCCAGCAAGACCCAACCAAGGTGAGTCACAGTGGAAATGACCAGATGGTCAAGTGCCATTTGTAGTGACCACCGAGGAGTTCTTGTGTCTCTACCCCAACTTCACTTTAGATTTCCTGCCATCCATACCGTGTTCTTGACCGTAGGTTTGTCACCAGTTTGAGGCCTCACTGCTGGTTCTGAGTCTACTGATTTTGTTGTCCCTGCTTTTTGGGGACTTTGGCTTGGTTTTGCCTCTGACTCTTCATGCCCCTGGCTTCCCCCAGCTAGCTCTAGCCTCTCAACTCCAATCTTGGCAGAGCCTAATTGACCCTGCCGCTGACCCCTTCTTGCCCCCAGCAAAGGATGGCTTGGATGTTATCTTGTTGCAGAACACTAAATTCATAAGTATTTTCCCATTAGAAAAGGCATTCCCAGATTATAGAAGGTTTCTATCTCTTCCCTGGAGCCAGTGGGAAATTTCAAGAATTTAGAAGTATTGTCAGTAGATAAGAGCAACAGTTATTCCTCCACCCCACCCAGGCCAAACTGGAAACAACTTCCTAATTCTTTAAGATCAGACATACACAAAATAACCTTAAAGAGACAAGACGATTTGGAATCCTGAAAAACCTGGCTAAACACTGATTGAAAAACCACTGTGGCAAGTAGCAGAGAGGGTCACTGCATCAAGGAGGTATATAAAGAAGCGGGTAGCAGGGACAAGGGTTGGCAATGTGCATCCGAGTCTGGGACAGGTAAAGGAAGTCTTGGCTAATGGACTCCGAGTGTATCCAACAAAAACGTCTTGATTCAACTTCATCCTCATAAACAACAAAGGGTTGTTTATTATTAGCCCCTCTCTACAGAGGAGAAAAGTGGGTCACAGAGCATCATATCAAGACTAGGCAGTGGGGCCTAGGTATGGATCTGGCCCGAGGCAAAGGGGCATGATCAGAATCACCCCGTAGGCAAGGTTGAGGGGATGGAAGGGGTGGCATCAGACTGAGCTTGGTGCCATGAAACATCTGCATACCTAACCTGTGGCTCTCGACCTGCCTGCACACCTGTGGCTCTCGACCTGCCTGCATGTGGGAACCATCTGGGATTGTGGCAAAAAATACAAATGCCTGGTCCCCACACTTAGAAATTCTGGTTCAGTTGGTCTGGGGGGTGGGTCCTGGGCACATCTGGAATAATAATAATAAAAGGACTCTCTCGGTGATGTTCAGGGGTAGTGAGGGCTCAGAGCAACTGTCCTAGCCTCCATCTCTAACTCTTACCCTTTGTTCCGGTTTCTTGTTTATCCAGCTACCTCTGGCTATAATTTGGCTTCCTAAGCATCTTTGCCTCTAGCAAGAGATTTATCCTGGTCTGTGTCAGCTCTACTTTTTATTTTAAATAAGTTAATTGACATACTGGTTTTAAATATGAATTCCATAAGCTTGGCTAATGGGAACCTGCCCTGGGAGACAGAGCTGCTATCCTGGTATTGGCAAAATAGGGTTTTGAGCCTTTAAGGTCACGGGGAGACATCCCTGATGAAACTTAGCCAGGAGAACGCCCTGAGTGCCGGCCAGGCATAAGCCAGCGAGTTTTGTCTAGAGGGAACATGCTTTGTCTTCACAGAGCTTGTGAAGAAGGAAATCATGATTCCTACCAAATTAGGAAAAAATAAAGACCTCACGGAAGGAAGATCTACGGTTCCTCAATTCAGTTGTTTAATCCACTAATGGGTGTTTCTCCATCAGCTCTGTGTTTGGGAGTACAAGCTGCTGAGCAAAGAAGAAAAGAAGAGAGAAGAGGAAAGAGAAGAGAGGGGAGAGGGTGAGAGCAGGTGCGCGTGCAGCCAGCCACCAGCCTGTTCCTGGTACTAAGTTCTTATCAATCATTGTTTAGCCAGGAAAACAGAACACACTTCAGGCATGTGATGCAGGAAGGAATTAACCCAAGTGGGAAGAACATCATCAAACCTTGAAAGCATGAATTAATATGGGAAGTGGGGGGCTGGGGAAGGCGTAGATTAACACGGGAAGTGGGGGGCTGGGGGAGGTGTAGATTAACATGGGAAGTGGGAGGCTGGGGAAGAGACTAGAAAACTTGCCTGAATTAAGCCAAGGGTTGCTGGGGACTTGGGAAGGCTAAAATTGACAAGGTGGAGAGAGTGGGCTGGGATCATGGAAGCCTCTCAAGACACGATTGAGGAGCTTGGGTTTAAACTGAGTGGGAACTTAACAAATTTATGTTTCAGTCACAACAAACCATCCATTCACTGGCTGTCTTCCCTCCCGGGATTTTTAGAGATGGGAAAATTCTAAACCAAATATAGAATCCTCTTGAGTTTCATGGATCTGATATTAGAAAGAAATTCACACTTGAAAGTGTCTGATTACATAGCCCTAAAAAGATCACTTCCTGGTTCGAGAGAGGAGCTCCTGGGATTGAAGCCTCAGGAGCCCGGGACAACCAATAACTCCTTCACACTTTAAACAAGTGTTCAGTGGCTTGAGGATACTCAGAAACCCAGGCGTTACACGGCTCTCCTACCCTCTCCCCTAACCACCGTGCCAGAAAGGAAGAAAACGACGCCAGGAGGTACCTCCACTTGCCAAGCCCAAACATTAGCAAGACAGTCACTGAAGACATTTGTGAAACTCCAAATACCATCTGGAGAAAGGATTGCTTCAAAGCACTGCAGGCATGGAACAAGCAGGGCGTCCCCAACAGTCCCAGTGAACTAGCTCCACCCTCAGGAAACTTCACACCAGGAGGCTGGGTAACAGAACACAGCACAGGGAGACCCCTCAGCCTTGCTTGCAGGGCGGTTCTGATCAGTTTCCACCTGAGCAGGTGGATCTGCCTGGGCTCCAAGCTCTGAAAGGTTAAGAGAAGGCCACCTGTGCACACGCTAGACTGGTAAATTGCAAACAACTGACCAACCAACTAATTAAACCTACCATTTTGTACCAGAGAGCCAGGAAGGTTCCCACCATTTCCAAGGCTAAAGGACCCCCATTAGCAAATCCTGTAATAAATCTTCCTAGGTTTGACACAAAATGAGCATGGCAAGCAGGAAAAAATATACATGATTAGTGTTTTCATTTAGGATGCTTTAGCTGATAAACTTAAGAGCTGCTTAATCCCCAATGGACTCGTGACCTAGAGATTTAGCCATTTGCCTGTGAGGACCCCTATTTTAGCTCTCCTAGCATGAGAACACACGCTTTAGCCACTCTAACATGAGAACACACACTTGAGCTATACTAGCATGAGAGCACGCACTTTAGCCACTCTAACATGAGAACACACGCTTTAGCTATACTAGCATGAGAACACACGCTTTAGCCACTCTAACATGAGAACACACGC